>JBCIKM010313419.1:0-11516 GCA_039654465.1 Melibe viridis | reverse complement strand
AGAGAGAGAGAGAGAGAGAGAGAGAGAGAGAGAGAGAGAGAGAGAGAGAGAGAGAGAGAGGGACAGACAGACAGACACAGAGAGAGAGAGAGAGAGAGAGAGAGATTGTTCTAACGAAATACATTAAAACTTTCAATCTTCAACTCCCAAAACAAATACAAAAAATAAAATAAAAATTCTTCTCTCTCAAGAATCGAAATGTGTTTTTTTAACTGCTTTAAGAAATATTACTGAGTTCATTTCCAAACTGGCCCTCATTTTACAAAAACTACTCACTGAATGGTATTTAGATATTAAAAGTCGTTCCTTTGTGAGTTGAGAGACCAATTTTAATGATCCTGAAGATATCAGAAGGCCTCCTGTATTTCCCTTACAGTCACAATGTCAACAGGCTCTGAAAATCTCTCTTAACATCGACAAAGCATCAAAACCGGTATTTTTTCACTGATGTTTTAGGTTTAAGGACAAGAGAAAAGGCTCATGGTGACATGGAGGATTATCTTTGGTTTTCATGTTTATTTGAAGCCAGAAATTTCTTAAAGGCATGTGCTGAATTTGGGTATGCAATTTCATGGAGTAAAAATCTTTGCAATCCGCTAAACCATTGATCATCCTCCTGAATCTCCTGACACATGCCTCGTTTCTACACATTGCACCTAAAATGCTCGCCATAGTACATCATTTGAATGCTTTGTTGACAAAATCTGAGAATCTGAGAGATTCCCAGAGCATGTTAGACATGGTGACCATTAGGGAAATGCTGAAGGGATTTTGTTCTTTTCATGATCTTTGCAAGCCGTCTGTCATACCACAAGGGGACTAATTTGAAGTTCCCAAGAGAAAAAAATTCCATTCATTGAGTTGTTGTCATTTAATGAGAACAGTCCTGAAACTGATTGAACAGCAATATCACCAAAAGGTGTTGAATTGTTAAGTACAGGCAAATAAGTTCAGTGGTTGTTACCTTCAAGCTTGGCAAGGCCTTGGACTGTGTATGGCTCCATGTTCAACTCTTTGGGGAACTCAAAATAGTCATTGAATTTAATTGCACATTCCCTGATGATGAAACGCAAAAAAAAAAAAGAAAAAAAAAAGAAAAAGAAAAAAGTTGAAATGTAAATATACTTTTGATAACAGAAAAAAAAAAGAGAAAAAAAAGAAGAGAACAATATCATGTTGACAGCACCAGAAAAGTTTTAAACATTGCAGTTGATGAACACCACATGGGTGATTATTACAGAGGCAAAACCCTTTTCTAAAGCCAACCTCTACCAAAAATTGAATACCCCATCCCCTCAAGCTGAATAACAGCTTGCAAAACTAAACCCTTTGTTACAATTGCAACGATTCTCGTCCAAGCCATAGGCAAGTAGCATTACCAGTTGACAAGCAGGAAAAAATGGTTATTCTTCTTTCTATTTTTCCGTTATCATAGTTTGCTTGGATCACCTTGAATATTTTTTCCCCTCTGTTCGCAAAGGTTTCAAATATGCCCACCCCCCCCCAGAAAAAAACAACAACAAAAACACATCAACAACAACAACAACAAATCTATTCATATATGTATACTTTTTGTAACATCTTTAAAATTCTTCGAGCAGAATACAAGTGATCAAATCAGTTCTAGAGAATTAAATTGACACACACCTTTCCCAGTCATAATCAAAACGTTTCAATTGTATTGCTAAAATTTTGGGGAGCTTGCGTATAACCAGCCTCTTCACGGTGTCAACCTGAAACACAGAACAGCAAAATATTGCATCACTTTATAGACTTAAAAAAAAGACTCTCAGTGGAAAAGAGTTACAGATTGTTAAAAGGATCTCCATGTAAAAAAGATATATGTGGACAAAGAGAGGACTCCGCATCTGACACAAAATGCTGGAAAAAATGTGACAATGCAATAGCTGTGGTCAGATGACATCAAAAACAAGTAAAATCCACAAAGAATACTTCCCAGCCATACCCACCCCTGCCCTCAACTCCATAATGTGTATACTAAAAATGAGTCTGTGTCAGTGAGAGGTCATAGGAAAGCCATTTGTTTCAAGAGAACTTGGAAGAAAATATCAAACATTGTTGAGAAAAGAAGACAGGAGGAACTGAACCTGAAAAGCTTCCTGACTGAAGCAGAGGCTCTGTGTTGTGTTGGTTCCATCTTATCCCATATCAGTCCATGAAAATTTATTCCATTCTAGATCAGGAATGCCCATCAAAGTTAGTAAAAATAACTGAAAACTCAACAGTCACCGATCCTTGTGTGTACAAGGACTACAGCAGAGGAGATAATAATCTGTGTTTATGCATAGTATAAATATTACTGAGAATATAAACAACGCCAAAAATAAGCAACAGGAATAACACAAAGTAATGGAGAAGTAACACCCTTACAAAGTGCTTAAAAAAACCAAGAGATTTTTTTTTTTCTTTTTTTTTTTGGTTGTTTGGAGTCAAAGAGGAGCCAGAGAGGAAAGTAAGATGGTAAAATTATTTTAAAGAGAGAACAGGTCAAACGACAGACAGAACAGAGATGATTTATACTATAAAAAATAAATAGCATCTCTGAAAACAGATCTAGAAAAAGCATCAAATACCTTCTTATTGCATTTTTCACAATGGTAAGCGTTTTCTCCCTCCAGCAAGTCACCCTTGACATACTGCTCCAGGGACTCAAACAGGTTGGCATGGTTTCGGATGTCCACGTTGAGGGTGGTGAAGGCTTCTTCTCTCTGGTACCTATTCAAGATTTTTTTAAAAAATAAAAAAATTAGCCTTTTAAAACTAAAAATCTGTTTTGTGAAGAAAAATCCAGACTTACTAACTCAAAAGGTGAGCCAAATTAGCAGACAAAGAGCCAAAAATAAGTAGTCAGTAAGAAGTCCCTCAAGATTTCGACATAACTACACAAATGCTGCTAGAGAGACACAAATATGGTGATTAGCTTTTAGAATAACCCTGAAAATTCTCTTAATGCAATGCCAATTTATTGACTTTAACATGCAAAATGGAACAGCTCTGTTCTTATGGAGATAGATAAGGTTACCAGTCTGGTGAATGGTGCATGAACTAAAATAATAAATTAACAATGGCCCAGAATCACTCAATGTAGAGATTTGTTCTTTTTTCGTGTTTCTTGTGAGTGTGTGTGTGGGTGTGTTTTTGTTTTTAGTTTTTGTTATGAGTGTGTGTGTGTGTGTGTGTGTGTGTGTGTGTGTGGGTGTGTTGCACTCATGCGTGCTAGAGATAATATGTTAGTTTCTGATGGTTTGTAGAACAGGGCCTTCCCAGTTAATACAACATAAATAAATGGACATGGAAATGGCAAGACATATTCAGTAATCAAACTAGCGAAATAAGTGGTGTGTGGTCCACTGTAGTTGTTACCTGTGTGGACAGTCCTTGCAGATCTTCTGGTCAGCGAAGGAACCACCCATGACCTGAGCTAGGATGGACGGCTGCTTGAGGGCCTTCAGGGCCTCGTCCAGGCTGTCCACCAGGCTGTTGAAGAACTCCAGTGCATCGTGCTGCTCCCGCAGGTTCACTGGCTCGCCCCAAAGCCTGTATGAGTGGTGGATGTAGGAGACGGAATGAGATCATGATTGTGTGTTATTGTAATTTATAGGTTATGTCGATGATGAAGATAAAAAAGATGACCCCCTAAGCAAGGAAATGAAACAAAGAACCTACAGCAAGAAAAAAAGGCTACAAAATAATTTTTGAAAGAGAAATTGAAAATATCTAGAGTCTTAATAGTAATAAGAATAAACGAAAAGAAAAAAAAAAAAGGTTGCACAAAATGGAAAAAAATTCACTAGGAAAATTGAAAGTCCCTAGAAAAAGTCGCACACACACACACAAAAGATTTGGCACCCCTGAAGACAACTAATAAACTGAAGACCTACTTGAAATGTTTCCAGAAGCCCCTAGGCACAAAGTACTGGAGTTTGCTGGCCGCTAGGTGTCCAAAGATGACCTGGATCTGCTTGAGGACACCCAGGTTGTAGGCCTTCCTCTCCTCATCTTTGGACAGGGTCCGGCTCCCCTCCTCCCCTTCTTCCTCTTTGGACACCTCTTCCTCTTTGTTCTGGCCGATCATTGGGTAGGGCATGTCTATGCACACCTGCGCACAAACAATTATTTCCCTTAACATGAATGGGGACAGAATAATCAATTGGCAGATAAAAAATCAAAACCCAGAAGAGGATGAGAGATGGAAATGCATCAACCCCTTTGAAGGCCTATGTCCCACCAGGGAAATGAAGCTATAGGTTTTCTTGTTTACTGAAATAGTTCTGACAGTATTATTTGAAATTCTTCATAAGCAAAGAAAAAAGCATTTTCTCTTAAATTCCTATTTGAAAGACTTTATCCTAACAAAGACCTTATTTCTCATATGGTTTATGGACTAAGAATTGGATGAAAAAAAAAAAAAAAAAAAAAATTAAAAAGAAAAGAAAAATGAAGAGAGAGAGAGAGAGAGAGAGAGAGAGAGAACAGAAGAGAGAGAGAGGGAGAGAGAGAGAGAGGGGGGGGGGAGGAGAGAGAGAGAGAGAGAAGAGAGAAGAGAGAGATATTTCCAGGATGATGATTGTTCTTACAGAATGCATGTTGCTTTCTCGCTCCATTCCCAGGATCTCTTCCTCCACATTGTCTGCTGCCCCTTCCACTGCCATGATGCCATTCCGTATAGGTTCAATCATGAACAGCTGAGGAAAAAGAACCAAGAAAGGTTGTGAACTTATTGCAAAGGCAACAGGATTCTTGCAATAACAGAGCACGGAAAAGAAGTTAAAAAAATAAAACAAAAAACTGAATCGAACAAGAGATGAAAATTTCTGCCCACACTACTTTGAGCTTGAAACCCGCAATCCCTTTTACTGTGATTTAGACCAGCATTCACTGTGCCTTATGTCCACATTTTAACATCAAGAAAAAAATAACAGAACAGGGTGAGATTGAACAAAAAAGAAGTAAATTCTCTAAGCCGAATCCCAAAACTCAATCTCTTTTAACTCCTGGAATTAAATTCTACTCAGGTTGTAAAAGTAATAAAGGGAACAATTTGTGCTGCACTTTTTTTCTTTCTCTGCCACCTAATTTTAAGGCGGTTGAGTCTGTACTATATACCTGAAGATATACAAGCCTGAATCATCACCGAATAGTTAGGTCATACCTGTTGTAGTAAAGAGTTCATGTAACAAGTAGCACCAGCATTTTTCAGGCCAACAAATCCTCGGGTTGGTCGTGGACCCACCAACGGGACATATTCCCAGTCCATCACTGGTTGGCTGTCTGTACACAGATAAACGAAATTATACTGGAATAAGCAATGAATTGCCCTCATGTTAATACAAAACAGACATTGAACATATCATCAAAGGGGAGTTTGGGGGTTCACTCTGTCAGAGAAGAGTTGGAAAAATAAAGAGAGAGAATACAGAATTATTGGAGTATTTCAGGTGACATCGTATGACCAATGAATTTGAAATCCCAAATTTTCCACCCAACTGTGGTATACTAAGAGGAAGGATTTAATGTGGAAAGATAGCACTTGTCAATGTATAGCGCCAGTGCTTACAACGGCCAGTTGGTGATTATGCCATTGTTAAAACACCTTGTTAGAACACCTTGCAAAGCTGTTAGTAAGCAAATTTCCAGTACAAAGCACAGGTCAACTGATTTGTAGGCATTGATTTATAGAATTTTGCCCTGACAGCGGCCTAATCTTTTCAATGTCCAACTGCCAAGGCTTCTTTAATGTGCAAACCATGCAAATGGGATCTCCTAGTTTGTTGTCCATCTCTGATAGGACTAGATGCTCGATCACACTTACTTCAGACAAGGGAGTGGCTTATGACCAGCCTTTCATTTTTGCTTTTCATGGGATTCGAACCCACAGCCTTTTTTTTTTCCTGTTTGAGAGGTGTCTGTACCTCTGTTACAAGGGAGTGACAAACTACCAGAAATTGATTGGAAAAACTTTCGCTCTTCACGGGACTTGAACCCACGACCTTTACTTGAGATATGGAACCTCTCTGCCACATACGCCCCAAATATACAAATGGATCCTTCACAATGGTAATCCTCCCTCCTCTTAAACAACAAATACCTACTACTAATTTAAAATACTTAAGTCTCTTCCTGCCATGTCAATGACCATCTTAGTAACCTTTAAGATACCCAAGCCTTCCCCTCTATTAAAAAAAAAAATCAACTAAATCACTAAGACTTCCTGACCTGTGTAATACATATCGATGACCATCTTGGCCAGGTGCTTGAGGTTGTGGACGCAGTCGATGCACAGGGCCACCAGGAGGTCATTGGCTGCCACCACTGTGTGTGCCGTGGAGCACACAGGGACCGCCTGCTCAGACGGGAACTCAATGTCCGACTTCCGTGACAGATTGACCAGCTTGGAAGCTGGGAAGATGAAATCTTCTACCAGGATCTGCATAGTGAACATAATAATCAAAATAAACCTTTTATACATCCTACACAAAGATATTTGTTGATCACCATACTTATTCAAAAAACACTTACACCACACTTAATCAAAAGACACTACATAACATCTAAAATATAAAAAAAGAGAAAAATATTATTCCAAACTGTGAGTGAGAAACACATTCCTCAAAGTATAAATCAAGACTTTTTTCATAAATGTTTTTAAAGAAATTAATGTTCAAGAGAAACAATTTGTTTAGGGCCGTCACTTAAGATAAAATATTTCAACATTCTTTGGAGTATTTCAGGTGACATCGTATGACCAATGAATTTGAAATCCCAAATTCTTATATTTTCAAAATGACTTTTGACAATGAAGTTATTTAAGATAGACATATCAGCATACATTTTATGCATCAGCATATATTTTATGCATTTTAAAATTATTATTAACAGACTAAAACAGCTTTCATTTTGTTAACCCGACAACATGAAGACAATACACACCATGAACACGACAAAGGAGAAAAATATGAAAACACAAGTATAAAATAAAGGCAATCATCACCTTGATAAGGCCTGATCCTCCTTCCTTGGAGCCGATTTCATATTTGCGCTCCGGGGTTTGAAATGAGAGCAACTCTTTAGCAATACTGAGCCGCCCTTCAAGCAAGGCATCCTCCACATGAATTTCTCCTGTCTTTAAGCATTGATCCTGGTATAAAAACATGAGAGGTTAGAGTTTTGAAAATCTAGTAAATAAGTCAGATCACTTTAAAAAATTCTTTTCAAGGGAATAATCCTGCATAGCTCTAAAATTTCATGACCAGTATACTCCACCTTAAGACTTTGTCTCAGTATCTTAACTTTTCTCAAACCTTTAATGACTGCTCAAAGAGATATTTATTTAAAAAAACAGGTTCACACCACACAGCCTGTGCTATGATACAGTAGCAAACCGACCATCCAAATTTCTGCTGACCAACCCAACTCTCAAACTGCTTACTTTCTAAAGAACACAGCTTTTTAAAAACCCAATATAGCTTCTCTTGGTCAAAGTTTATTTCAACGGTTGGCATGTTACTTCTTTTTGAAAATGAAGACTCATTGGCATCAGGTTGAAAGGAATTTCCTGAAATGTGGAAAGGTAAATTCATTGATATAACTCGAACATATCTACCACCCAGCCCTTAATGGCTTATTGAACCTGAAGGGAGAAAATCTACTTCTAAGCTGAGACTTTTCTTTATTGGTTGGGGAAACTGACATCTCCAAACACCAAAGCCATCTCACCCTGACTTCCAACAGCCACGCTATTTCATTGTTAAGTTGGGGCTCCACAGTCATACTCTCTTCTTTGGCCGCATGGTTGAGCAACCTAAGGGGTAAACGGAAAGAAAACTAACTTTAAGTAGACAATGCATGCAAATTTTCTTGTTTCAGTTGTCTCACTAAAAAAGAAACCTTTAACAGTTGAGTTCAGCATCTGTTACAGTTAAAAGAAAAAGACAAAAGGAAATGATATTTCTTTTCAGGGCAGTTACAACCATTATCCAGTTTATTTGAAATATGCAATCTATACATGACCCAGAAGAAAGTTTTACTTAATTATCATATTAATTATCTTAGAGTAAAATACCATTTTTATCCCGTAAATCACTAACTTGCTCACTAGAATAAGAAGATAGAAATAAAAGGTGAGGTCTTAAAATCCCACACTAAGACAGTTCGCAAAATTGCATAAGACTGAGACAAACATATCCATTTTTCTACAGTCAACGATCTTTTCTTTGACATACAAGTTAAGAGAGCTAAAGCAAGAAGATAACTTTCAAGCAGACTGACTTAAAATTGTTTAGACCATGTCTGAGAATAACATTTTCTATTGGTCAAAACAGCAAGATATTTATACAGATGAAGCTTTGTCTTTATCTCTGTCTTTCTACAAGAACAAATTCAAGCATTGATGGACTTACAAGTTAGAGACTTGAACCCACAAATTTTTAACTTACTTGCATAACAAAGTAAAATACTCGTGTGATTGCTTTGCATTCTCCTTCACTGTTGTCTGGAGGAAGAGGAGAAACAGCATTAATGTGAACTACATCAGTGAGATAAGCAAATATATTCAACAAGAAACTCATCCTGTTAACAAATCCCATCCCCGAGAAGATATTCAGTAATTTCTTCTTCTTTCATTGAACTGACAAACTCAGCTGTGCTGAGTAATAACCTCAGCTGTAGGAATTTTAAAAAAAAATGTTGTCCCACACAGCGGCCTTGAGGCCTACTCTTTTCAATTTTCAACTGTCAAGGGCTCTTTCACTTTCTCCGTGTTAGTGCCCCCGTCACAAGTCTCTATGATTCAAGAAATCCTGAAAATGCTTTTAAACATTTCTAGTTGGGTTTCATTCAAAGACAACAATCTATCATGGGCTCAATGGCTCAGTTGGTAAGGCTTCAGACTCCCATGCTGAGGAGGGCAAGTTCGATTCCTGTCAGTGCGATCATGCAAACCATACCGCTGCACTGCACGGCAGCTGCTGATTGGGTTTTCCCAGTCTTCCATTGGGACAGACCCTAAAAACAAATTTCCCCTGCAAGAAAAATAAAGGGAATTTAATCTTTATTCCAGAAATACAAAAACATTCCTCAAACTTGAACCCATGTTCCCTTCTCACCATTGAAGGAATGCACAATATTATTAGAGTAATTGAAAAGCAGTTTTCCAAAACTCAGTAAGTGACCTTTTAATAAATTCTGAGATGTGTGCACAGGCTTCATTGTGATTTTCTCCAGTTCACAGGAAAAGCTTAAGACAGGGAGATTTTACATTGCTTTTAAATCAAGTTCCAAAGGTCATAAATTTTTTGACTCGAAGAGAAAACTCAAAGGATACAATCCAGGAGTTCTCAATATAGTTGAAACAGCACTTACTGAGTTTTGGAAAACCGCTCTAAAAATTCATAAAATAAAGATTGGCTGACAAAGAAAAAAAAAAACGAAAAGAAATTATCAAAAACAAAACCAAGTACCTGAAGCTTAGTGAAGAGAAGCGTGACAAGCCACTTGAGGTTTCTAGGGTTGGCACTGCACTTGGAAAACATTTGGAAAAAATGTTCTGCAGCACAAATTCGTATACCCCGGCTGTTGAAAAAACAAACATCAACAACAAAAAGTTGTATATAACTTCAAGATTCAAAACTCACTTTTAAAAACTTAATGGGATTGTATGAGATTCACAAGTAATAAGCTTTGGAGCTTTTAACATGTAAGTTATCCTCGTGAAATACCATTTTAAGAATTGTAGCACTTAATGTTTCTCTTCTTAATCCCCCCCCCCACCCAATTCATAATGAAGTGGCTCTAAACACAAATTAAATGGAAACTAGCTCTCAAGAACTCAGCACACTCAAGAATTCTACACTACATCCCAATTATTGTAGAACAATCCTTGGATATTTTTACACCAGTTCTTGTCTGGAGCTGTACTTGATGAGAAATTTTTATTTAAAAAACTAGAGGGTAATTTCCACTACAAAAAAATTGAAACCCATATTAAGAAGTTAAAAGGATTTGAATTTGATAAAACAATACTGTTTTAAGTATGTTAAAAGTTACAAATACTAAAAAATCAACAAAAAGGTGTTAAAAACAAAACTTGATTTTATAGTAATTCCCCTTTCACTGCCTTAGAATCTTTTTTCCACAGACATTCCCTGTTTTGTGCTGCCTTGTGTAATTGCTAACAAAAAATTATGAAGTGTGGTAACACAATTTTTTTTTGTTTTTACTCAGAATGACTTTTTCTGGACTGTGTCACCTGGACTCTTAAACATGCTTGACCACTATCTGTCAAAAACTGACCGCAGCATGGCATAAAATGATTCATCTTCAAATATGCTGTGGTTCAATAAATGTCAGTTAAAAGCCCTTGAGAGCTTTACAATTTTCATATACATTTGAAATTTGAAAAGAGGTATGTCTATGATTTTGAAACTGAATCCCTAAAAAGACATGCTGAAAACTCCTGCGAGATGACTCTAAACTGCTTGTGACATTACATACCAGTGATTAATCAGGGCCTCAATAATATCACAATGCTTTCTAATAATATTATGATCCTACTTGGTTTTGCAGAGGAGCAGTGTGTCAATGATGAAGTCCTTCCAGGCACTCTCCTTGTCCAGGGCATCCAGCATGGCAGGACAGAGGGCCATGCACACTGTCAGGTTCTCCATCCCCTCCTTGGCCACCACAATGTCTTCACTGTCAGAGGCCAATGTTTCTCGAGGCTGGGGGGAGCGGGAGAGGCGGTTGGGTGTGTAGGGGAAAAAGAAATTAATTAACAAATTAATAAAATGAAAATTAATTAGACTGCTGTTATTAATGTTGGTAATATTGACATCAATATTATTATTTACAATTTAATTATAATTATCAAATAGTCTCAAATCAATATAATTGACGCTCTTTAAGAGCATGGCGCTTAATTGCACGATTCATTGAAGTCCACAGTTTTCCAAGGAAACAACTTTTTATGCATAAATCCATCCTCTACAAGCAGGCACTATCATGCCGAAGACTAACAGCACAATTTTTAAAAGAAACTAAGCTATTCAAAGTTCCATCATCAGCAGTTTCTCTAACATAAAAACTTGTTAAAGCATTTCAATATTTAAATTTTGGTTGTGGGGTAATGTGTCAGAGAGCTCTGCTATGGGGCAGAGCCCAAGCGCATACTTGTTGAGGGAACAAAAATAATAAGTCGTGACCAAAGGCCAAGCAAGCAGAGCACACTCATCATTGTTCTGCTAGAGGATTTCTGCCAGTTTTAACATGATAACAAACATACAAAAGATATTGATGATTTAATCAGTGATCTGGGAGGAGATGGCTTTTTCTCTTGATCTTGATGAACAAAGAAAATTTTACTGCCTTGTTGCAGGTGGGTCAAAGAGATAGCAAGACAAGCAGCAATTTCTTAGTCCCTCTAGATTGCAGGGATGGAACCAGTCATCGAACAAAAAACCTGAGATGGAGAGGGGGGGGGGGGGGGGGGGGGGGGGGGG
>JBCIKM010313312.1:0-11516 GCA_039654465.1 Melibe viridis | reverse complement strand
GAGAGAGAGAGAGAGAGAGAGAGAGAGAGAGAGAGAGAGAGAGAGAGAGAGAGAGAGAGAGAGAGAGAGAGAATTTTATGTTCAACCACTGATATCCCGAAAGTAAAAAAGGGGGATACCCCTAACAACCAATTGTCTTCAGGAAATCATATTGGTTTTGTCTGTGGTTCTGTCAGACAAACCCAGACAATGTCTCCACGAATGCTTGAAGGAAGGCCCATCCCACCGGGACAGGCGACAAGACCGTAAACAATGTGCTTACATGAATATTCATAAAGCCTTAGTGTAAAATTATCATGGGCGAAACAAATTAGCATCCGTCTTCGTTAACTTAGAGCAAACTTGCAAACTCGATTTTCACAACACATGCAGGAGAGGATTTCTCCGGAGAGAATTTTCCTTATTTTTTCTATCTCTCCCTTTTTTTTTCTTTTAATGAATGAACGGCTTCGTGTTATTATGTGTTGCCATTTTCTCCAAAACGCAATCGGAGGAAGGTGGATATTTTCTTGCAATGTTTTTTTCAAAGACTCATTCACTCACTTCCTCAATGCCATTACCAGAAGATGATCGTCAGGGGAGGGGGGGGGGATGTACGGGATGCAGATTTCCCCACCTTCCGCCAGTCTTTTATATTCTTGGTCTTCTATATAATCCTTTCAAATGTCATTCAAAGACACTGGGCTTAGTTCTATGCAAAGTGAAATACTAATGACAACAGCGGCACTAGCAACAACAATTACAACATCAACATCATCATCCGCAGTAGCAACAACAACAACAACAACAAATCAACTACGAAACCCCTTAAACAACAACAAAGAACAAAACAAACAAACAGAAACAACAAATACACCTACAGCAACAATAAAGAAGCAAATTAAAAAGTATTTCTATGTTGCTCACTGTCTAAAACCGCTACGCCAAACGACGCTCATAGAGGCGTGTATTGTTATTTAAAATAATAAAATTAACTTTACTTTCGGTAAGCGAAACAATCTGGCAAGAACCCCCCCCCCCCCCGCCTCTCGTCCTATTGTGATTTTCGTCTATTTTGAAATAAGAGGTAACTCATTTTCATTTACTGACTCATCCTCAGAGTCTTCATATTTTGTCATGAAGACAGGCCTCATC
This sequence comes from Melibe viridis, assembly GCA_039654465.1. Taxonomy (NCBI): domain Eukaryota; kingdom Metazoa; phylum Mollusca; class Gastropoda; order Nudibranchia; family Dendronotidae; genus Melibe; species Melibe viridis. Next base: position 10,382 of record JBCIKM010313312.1, on the reverse strand, counting down.
AGCAGCGCAGGGGAATTAATTAGAGGATTGAAAAAGTGAGGGTTGAGGTCTTTTTTCCTACCTTTCCTGATATTTCATTGCCTGTCTCCATTAAGGTGTGAATGAACATTCGGCCAAACAAACCTGATTCATCGTTGTCTGAAATTAAATTTAATGGTGCGTAAAATGTAGACAGGCTCATCCTGATTGTATTGTGTCGCATTTACACGGGACGTAATGGTAGCCCCTTCAAAAAGGACTTAAAGATTGAGTACAAGTAGAACTGTAAAGCGCCGTGCCTATGATTAGGACCCTGGATATAAGCCGCAATACAATTGGCACATACTTATTTTACGTAGATAATACTGCATTCATCTTTATACGTATTGGTTTTTTTTATAGATTACTATTGTGAAAATGTGTTTTTGCAAATGCGTGAAGGGGTTTTGGTGTCATAATGAAAAATGGAGAAAAAAGGAGAAAGGAAGAAGGGTGCGAAGGAGGGAGGGGGAGGGAGGGAAGGGTTTGTATTGGGAGTACGAATTTGCATCCGAAGGGTTAGCTAAAAGCTGTCTAGACTGATAAATGCCTCGGGAAACCAGGCTGCAAAAAAACACACTGGGAGGGCCACAAGCTGCAACTTAATAACTTAGGAGTCTGTGTTTGGGGCACGGGACGAAAACTTTAATGATTTCTTCGCGTAAAGCGCGATGAGGTACAACCTGAACAGACGCCTTTATTTTGATAGCGAAATATAGAATGAAGGCTGCGGGAATCTGGATATGGAAAACATGGTATCACCCGAAACGTCCATTGTAGTTTGTCTCTGTTTTCTCTTTGTGAAAGCTTCCATACCGATGGTGAAAATACTGTCGAGTAATATCTACTTATTTATCAATTTTGCTCTTACAGAACTTGTTCTGAGCTTCAAAGATGCAAAATTCAAGGTGTACAAGAAAACAAACAAGCAAAACCGCTTCAAATGTCGATTTTCATCTTACATGGTTTGGTTTGGTAACAAGTTGGACAACCTCAGCTGAAAAGCAGTTATATTTTAGTAACGAACCTTTAACTGAAAAATTGTTGACGGATGTGTGTGCCGTCACGTGAAATGAAGTTGGAATTTCATCACCATAGATATTAAATATGGACATTTATATAAAGCTTAATCATGGTCATCTAAGCGCTTTGCAATACCAATATTCCTGGCAGACAACCAACATGTAGCACATGACTAGACAAACTTCTTTTTAGGCGCGTTACAATATTTAGAACAGAGACTAGGTTGTCTTATCTACAACCAGGGGGACCTCCGAGTTTTGCATCCATCTCCTTAGCCACTTCACCACTCCAGACACCAGCCACGATCGCGATTGCTTGATTATCGCATTTAGCGAGTTGTTAACCACTGAGCCATCGACCACAACAGTTTTAGTAACCCTTCAATAAAAGTGACGTCACACACGTCTGTCTGTCGTTCGTCACTCAAAGAGTTCATTGCTCAATTGTAACTCCCTGGTGTTGACAGCGATGGATGGTTTGTTTGTTTATTGGTGGTTATAGGGCCCCAGAGCACGTGAGGATAATAGAGGAGCCCAAAAGAAAGTAAGATGATAGAATTAGTTAAAAGAGAGGAAATGGAAATCACAAAGAGAAGAGAGATGACTCACACTAAAAAATAACTTTCGTCCCTCAAAACAAATATAGACAATTCAGAGAGGTGATTTGTAATGACAAAAAACATCATCTCTTCTTCCAAAAGCAAGCAATGACCATCACCATAACAGCTTTATGGTCAAGGAAGACCAAGGACCTTTAAACCGCATTTGTGTATTAAAGTACTCAGTGACCCTGGAGTTACGTACCAAAAAATCATGAAATAGAGGATGACAACTGTAAACTAAACAAGACAACAAAAATTGGGCATACAAGAAAAGGGGAAAAAGTAAAACGATAGCTTCAGTAAAAGAATGGAAACAGAAGTAGAAGTGCCCACCAGGGACACCCACTAACTGCCTACGGACATCGATGAAACCATACAAAAAGCGTATTTCTGAAATGCAGTAACTTGGTGCTGAATGTTTGCAGGTTACGTCACCATCCATGCTGAAGTTTACTTGAATGCCCCTCTCCCCCCAGTTATTTTCAAACCATCAGATTGACGGAGCTTTATTAAATTTAACCCATTCAAGCGTTGATATCTAGATGGGCGACGTCAGGAACTTGATTGTTTGTTTTAATGTCACTTCTAATTTTAAAAAAAAAGTGATTTCCTATTGGCAGGAAGTGTTGAATCCAAAAACGAGCAAACAGATCTTATCGTACCCACTTTGGTTGATGAAAATCGATTTATTTAAAATTTCACTGACCTTAAAGCTGTAGGAAGTACAACTCATACATTACATTTTCTTGTGTAGGATATTATACGAGTGTTTGGAAATGGCACTCTCTTTATTCAAATTCAAATTGCAAGACAAAAGAAACTTCCAAACTCATATTATCGCCCGGGATTCGAATATTGTACCATCTAATCCATAAACAAGGATGGGAGGCGGGGTGGGGGTGGGGGCGGGCGGTATCTATTTCGTAATTGGAGATCATTGCAACGTAAGAGATAGGTATCAATATTCAAAACTCGTTACAGTTAGGTTCAGTTTGAGCGGCATGAACGCGGCGGACTGTCATGCCCGAAGGGTGTGGGTTCAATTCCAACGGGAGTCATTGCACTTATAACCCTGCGCCATGCAGCGCTGAAGCTGGCGCATTGCTAGTTGTCCCAGTTTTTACTGTGGACAAGTCCTGAAGAAAAATACGTCACGAATATTTTTACTTCATTTCTACAGTAGCTACATTTTTCTGTTTCCGTTTTTGTTTACTGAAAGATCAAATAAATTAGTGTTGTGTGGAAAACCACACGACATAGAGAGGCCAAACGGGCAGAAAGGTTAAAGAGTGTGAACAACAAAAAAATCATTAAAAAATTACATAAAGGTCGCCACGACTGGAATCCAAAGCACAGGCAATTAGGTTGCCGATCCTTTATCTTACGACACTTTTTAAGCCACTGAGACTGTTCGTCGTCCAATAATGATAATTCTTTTTTCATCCAACCACGGAGATTTCTTTTGGCACTTCAAGTTTCGTTCTCTACTCAGTGTCCTGTAACCTTTTGCCATGAACGGACCACATCGCCTTCAAAAATGTTCTTTGTGAAAGCACCACAGAGCCATGTCGAGGGAATGAGGTCCATTCTTCCAGAAAAGGACAATGTTTAACCTTTTTAGCGAAACCTCTTCATGTATCTTTTTAAAAATTCAAAACGCAATATCATTTGAGTCTAACCCATTTTTAATGCTGTAATAAAAGTATATCTGTGGTCAAAATAACTTATTTAATTTATGTTTTTCTGATGTTTTTGGTTCAAGTTTGACGTAATATTTAAACGTTTTAAAACATCCCAAGTACGAACGAAGCAAACATCTAAAAATGTCAGGTCGTCATCGACAATAGGGCAGTAGGTACTAGTATTCATACTTCATTTTATCTTTGTTTTGTCAATTTCTTAGACATATCCTCCACAGTGGCTACTTGGAAAAGTAGGATTCCTGTTGCTCAGATTATCTCCCCTTCCCTATCATCATCTCTTGTACATACTATTCTCCTTTTGATTTCCAGGACCTGGGCCACTTACAAGTGGAGCTTCTGCTTGAGACTCGGCAAGCCCTTCTCATCGTGGGCATCATCCAGGCCAGAGGACTGCCCAGCCAGCACCTAACCGGGGCCACAGGTAAGGCAGGGCCTCCAAAGCCGATACTACGGTACACAGTACACAGCACACACCGAACAAAATGGAAGGAGGAGTCAAATCAACATCGCACCTAAGTCTTTGACTAGCATTGAATAAACCCGCTAAAAACTGTCAATCCCATAAGTTATATTTTTAGGAAAAATGTAGAGAATTGGACTGAGGTTTGACTTTGCTCTGGACAAGTCATTTTCAAGATGAGATAGCTACCTTAAATATTCATAAGCAGACTTTTTCATGAGTTTAAGATGAGCGTCTCCCTTTGATGATTAAAAAACTCCAGCTATTTTATTTCAATCAAAATGTCACTGAGGTAGGTAGGTGTGATATTGAATTGACCCCTCCTTAGAGATTTATAGTTGCAGAACTTTAATTTGTAGAACCTAAAGATGGTGAGCCATTGTGACGTCATTTATACATGCAATTAGAGGCTACTTTAATGATAAACTTAATTCAATGTGACTGACGTCACAATGGCTCACCGCATAGAAAATAGTATCAGAGACACAATCTCTTAAGTTCAAAACCCTTCAGTTTGCTACCTTAAAGTTTTTCAACTGTAGTTCTCTAATGACACAATATCCAATGAACACACTTTTTTTTCGTTCTGACTGCAATGTGTAGCCTAAGGAAGCTGCTTCTCCAAATCATTGTGTTCATTTTTGTTGGTCTCTTTATTCATGGTGTGCTGTGTTTCGAAAGTCATTTTCTGTGTGTCATCTATAAATGGTCTGTCTTGTTAATCTCCACGAACCTTTATCTTCATCTCAGTCAGATAATATTCTAAAACTTGAATGTCTTCCTCGTTATAGACAGAAAGAAGTAAGCATAACAGGCTGTCTGTATTGTCACAGAAATGTTGTGATATGTGTCTAAAATGGGTGGCAGTGTTCTGGAGGTGCTTAAAGCTTGGTAACATCTTAGAAAAAATGATTTGTAAACATTGCCCAAACCAGCCATCTACACTGGGAAAAATGATGTATGTAGCTGGTTTGAGATAATGATAGAGCATTGCACAGGGTGTTTTTTTATCATTCTCCGATTTATAATTGGAATAAATAAAAAATCAAGAAAAATAGAAAGCTCCGATTTTCTGATAGGGCTCGGGTATTCACAGGCATTTTGTGTCATTTCATGGGTGCACATCTTATGGTTAATTTGCTCTGGCGTCACTTTTTGAATCATCATAAAGCAAATGGCGCACCATCTAAATACATGCGCGATACTTATAGAATGAAGTGGCTGATAACATAGAAAATGTAAAAGCTGCAATTTGTTTTCACAACTTCAGGTCAATTACTTAGACCAGAGAGCTTACAAGAGATAGTACCGTAAACAGTCAACATCTCCAAGGGGCAAAGACCATTCGGACCCGTCACAAGAAACTGGTTGAGTCGGCCAATGTTAATACCGTAGAAAACGAGAAGGCAAACAAACGCCTAGGGCCCCAAACTCACCCGAAATAACCCCTCTGGTTTTTTTTTATGACGATTCATTAAAGATTCCGTTTTATCAGCCGCTAAAAAGACTTAAAGCACTTGAAACAGGAATCCTTTTCGTCGCACAGCACAAATCATGCTAAAAAACCAACACACTCATGTCCAGAGCTGAGATAGCGACTGTAGACGCCGGTAGAGAAACATTGTTGCGTGCGTGGATTCAGTTTTTATTCAAGCTACCCTTGCCATTAATGTCATATTTAAATTCAATTCTATAAAGCTTTCTTACCATAAGCCTATTTGTGTTAATTATGGACAATTTTTTGCTCATTTGATCGTCTACATATATTTTAATTTTTGGGTCTTTTCATTTGTGCGTCATGATCCAAAACATAGGTACATATATTTTAATTTTTGGGGTCATTTTTTTTTTTTTTTTGCTTTCGGTTATTTCATTTTTCTCACCTCGCGGTTTCTGACAGCATTTAGATTCCAATCGATTTAACCAAACACATCTTTAATTTCAACTTAACCAACAACTCGCATTAATAGCAGATTGATTATAGCCTCTTTGAATCAAACGATATTTACTGACACTCATGATTTGTGATTAATGGAAACTGAAACCTGTAATTTCCGATGTTTTAAAAGGGAGGATCCAATTATGAGGAAATCGATGTGGAATCTGTGAGTTGTGAAGGTAAACTCAGAAACCCTGTTTACAGCTTGGAAAAATAATCTGTTTTGAGTCATATTTTAACGGAGGATTAAAAAAAAACACCTGAGGTCCATGCGAGCTGTTAAAGAATCAACCGGATAACATGATACCTTCTCCAATAATGTTCGTCTTTCTTTGATCATGTTTGGAATCATAGGGTAAAATAATGCCATACATTAGCCGTGACTTTTCAATCATAGAGACTACAGCAACAAGACTTTAAAAAACTGCCCCGAGTTACTATAAAAGTAGTTTTGAAATCTGTATTATTTTTGGCTGGTTTATTTTTATATACTTCCATTAGTTCTTTGATATCACGGTGAAGTAAACCAAAGCTTGCAAGATTAAAAGCCCTTCGTTTCAACATCAGAGAAATATTTTTTTAAAAAAAATAAAAGAAATTGAAACCAAAATAGAAAACAAGAGCTACCCGATATGAAACTTCTTTTCAATTCTAATACTTTAATTTACTGCTTCCAAGATTATTTCAAACTATATCAAAAGACGTAGGAATTTCACCAGGAAATTGAGTGTCTTCGGTGCAGACAGGAAAGTTACAAACGCGGCTTGTTCAATGTTTTTTCACTGTAATAATATGATTCTTTCTTGTTCTTCGTTTTACAGTTATTTGGGTTATAAAACATTTATGGCGAGTCTGTAACTTATTTTCAAAAAGCTCTGACAGAAAAAAAAAAAAATAGAAACAAAATGATATCATATTATCCCGCCAAACGTAATCAGACCAATAAAAAAAAAACGTTGACAATTATAATATGGTTCACATCGCAATGGCTGGTTTGCTGCTACCGGTCTGTAGTGTGTTCACATCGCACATAGCTTAGACATACTATTCAATTAAATTACATGGTGTATAGAACTGTAGGATTAGTCATCATACTCATAGAAAAGACATTTTTAACTTATCATCAACGGAATTCCTAAAGCCATTAAGAAAATTAGAATTTTTGATTACAAAAGAAAGGCCGTTCAACGTTCTAACCGTTCTCATTATGAAAGAATATTGCCTGATTAAGGGGGAACAGCCCGTAAGATATATTTCATATTCATCAAAAGTGACATGGAAAAATTTGAAAAAGTCATTAATTCGATATCATCAATACCATGTACTATCTTATAAAGCTGGATTAGGTCTCGCTTACGTCTGTACTTTAAAGACGGTTATCTTAGGAATCCTTGACGATTTTCATAAGATAAATAAGATATGGCCGGAAGTACTTATAAAGGTTACGGGATGTATTTTATTATCGTGTCTAATTTTTTTTAATTTCACCCCGAACTTTAAGTATCAAAAGTATATAAAAGGACATCCTAAGTTAAGGATGGTAAACCCGGAGAGAAGTCAAGTCTGTGAGGACAATTAGCGAGATCACGCGTTGAGAGTGGGACAATTTCACGTGAGAATCTCAAGAGATCGGCGAAATTGGCGAAATTAAAAAAAAAAAAACTAAAAACAAAAATGATGAGTTTAAGACATACAAGTTGGCAAAATCACCGTGTCGAATGGGCACTTGGTTGAAAAAACAAAACAAAATACTCTCTTCAAGAGTCTGAGTCCTTTGTGCCGAAACAGCGATAGTGAATTGCTCTCAATTCATCAACATCTGCGATCTGGTGTTTGTTGAGTAAGTATCCAATGATGCAGAAACAATTTAAGTAGACGATGACCTCGTCAAAATCCAATTCACGGAAACAAAAGGGAGATTATGTTGCTTTGAAGATTGATCATCCCAAACGAGCCCCTTGTTCCACTATAAGCCCCCAGAGTGGGTAGCAGCGATATAGTCGTAGGTCTACAAAAGATTTTCAGAGGATTTCCAAGGATTAACCCGAATCTCGCATATTGAACAAGGAATTATTTAGATTGATACGATAATCCGTGACCTGTCTTTCTCCTGGCCTCGATCCAATCAGGTCGAATGATAGGGATTTCTGTGAGAGTAATTCGCTGTTATCTCAGGCTATTATTGACTTAGCCATTATAGATGTCTGCATTCAAATCCGGTGATTCAATGCTATGTGGTCTATCTGGGATCAGATTTTTAAACAGGCACGACAAACGAAAAGTTCTGAATTGTTAATTCAATTGTGCAACACTGATGCTCTCGTCTTCGCCCTCGATGAAAACAATTGAGCCTGGTCGGTTCCACACCACTGATTTAAACGTCTTCTGTTTGTTTATTTTTTTGGCTTGATAAAAATAGCTAGACTAGTTTTATTCCAACAACAGTCGTAATATTTGAAGTCTTACTGTTAAAAAAAAAGTTCTTTTTTTATTTTCTCGAGTCTTTCTGTTAAAAATAAATATTCTTGATATTTTGTCCCTAGTTTTAGCAGAGATAATAATAAGTCTTCCGTCAATTTCTCCCTCTGTCGCTCATAAGTTTAAATTCTGATATGATTTTATCGGTTACCACTCCCCCTGATGTCATTCATCCATTATCACTTTGAGCTGCAAACAAAACGAATTATAATGGTTTTCCTTGATTGTTTCCAACACTGGTGAAATAAGACTATTGCCTTTTCCTTCTTCTCTCCCTTGTCTCCAGATCCGTACGTACACGTCGCCCTGTGGCAACACGGCCATCTTGCCGGACAATTCCAGACTTCCATCAAGAAGAACACCACAGCTCCCGTCTTCAACGAGACTTTCGATTTTGAGGTGAGTGAATTCTTGGGACACGGTTATGGACATAAATTTGTTTTAAAAAAAAACAACGCCATGCATATTATCACGACTTGGATCTGCAATGCCTCCTTATCCCTCGATGTGCAGGTACTTCTTACGGCGAAAATACATTGCTTCTTGACAGCTATACTAACGACATGAAAAGGAAACGACACACTGGACCGTACTAAACACGTGATGAAAGGCGCAAAAACCGTCATCATTTCAGTATGTTTCACGAGAAATCCACCAAATTATTTTGGTCTCAAGGGCTAACACAATGCGCTTGTCTTTCAAAATATCCCTTGCACATTACGTCTCAACACAGAAGCACAATTCCTCTTCTCTACTTCAAAGCAAAAAGTGAAAGAGAGGAGATTATACATCAGGTTATATGGATTATTTTCAAATGTTTTAAATTCTGGAATTTTCATGCGTGTGACCGGAATGCTGGATGAATTCCACTTTTGTGGTGAATAAAGTATTCCATCTTTTATCATTTTTTTATCTTCATCAAGGGGAAATCCTCTCGATTTTTGTTCTAACAACATAATTTGAATTTCACAATGGAGAGATAAGGATTGCAATAAAAGCCCTTTTCATACGATAAAAATGATTAAACTAATACTATATCCAGCACAGACATAGGTCAGGTGAATATTGTCATTTAATTCATCATCTTGCATTAGAACAAAAGATTGTGACATATCTTTGAACAAAATGTAACTAGGCTATTTGAAAATTGCTCGTTTGACAGCAGGCTGGTGAACAATCAGATTTATTTCCTTCAACTCTGTTTCGTACTGTTCAACTTGAGAACAGAATTATGGATATAGGTATCCTATAACCTGAGTTTCCATGTTACGAAAATGTTGACATCAGTTGAACAACATCAAAATCAGCATACATGGTCAAAAAATTTTCAGATAACTTCATGTAAAAAATTTTTTGACCAAAAAGCAAATAAAAAAGTATGTGTGCAAGCAGACGCCTTTTATTCTTTCTATGTGATAATACCCAAAAAAAAAATGGCGTCGACGCTTTCTGAACAACACTATCATACATGCTCAATCAGAAGATGGGAAAATAATTTGACAGAAAAAGTGTTAATAGAAAAAATCTGTACGTGTATGGGTATCCTAAAATTGTTCTTACCAATAAATCATGGCAAAAGGAAGAAGTGAACCAGTAAGGTTAAAAAAAGGGAAGGAGTGAGACTGTTTTAGGAGGAAAGAAGCAGAACGACACACAAAGCTGCTCCGCCATTCAGAATTGTAAGCCCAGTGATGCATTGACCACATCACAGTCTCCATCATCGTTGAGACTTGCCAGATGCCAGGGCAAGTGAACTAATCGGCCCTTTCATATTTGAATCACGGCCTAACACATTAATTGCGGAATGCTTTCGACTGGTAGAACTTGGAAAAAGGATCATATTTTTTTATTTATTATCTTCTTTTTTTTTCTTTTGTCATAGACGGGGACTGTGTTATAGTCCGGCAGTAAGTTGATAATGCTCTCAAAGAAACCTTGAGACCTTATTCTCACCTTTTAATTAAAATAACCACAAAAATAGACACAAATACACATATAAACACACACACACACACACACACACACACACACACACACACACACACACACACACACATATATATCCCCCCCACACACACACTGGTAGATAGATAGATAGATAGATAGATAGATAGGTAGGTAGGTAGGTAGGTAGGTAGGTAGATAGATAGATAGATAGAT
>JBCIKM010313204.1:0-11516 GCA_039654465.1 Melibe viridis | reverse complement strand
CCCCCCCCCCCCCCCCCCCCCCCCCCCCCCCCCCCCCCCCCCCCCCCCCCCCCCCCCACATGAAGAACTTATCGAGGGTTGTGGGGTTTTGTTTTGTTTTTTGCCCTCTAGAATTTTTTTATCAGAATCTTTCTTACCTTATTTTGTTCATCCAAATGATGGCCACAATCTAAATTTTCATATTCAATCTTAACCATAGCAATGTAAAGCTAAGTCAAATGAAAATTGGGTAGGTATGTGTATGTTGAATATTGGTAGATTTTGTGGCGGTGTTTGTGTTTCGGGTCCTGCTGAAGTAGATGTGTATGCATATTGCGCACTTGAAGAAGATGTGGTTCGTTTTTTAAACGATCTCACTTTTTAATTTGTCGTTCTTAGATTTCGTATCGACATCAGGTATCCACGGTGACATGATAAACAATACCCAAATGGAAAATAGACTGAGAAACTTGCTGTACTTATATAATTCGTCTCACATTGAAATAGATCGATAATAGTAAGATAAGTGAACTCGATAGAACGAGTGCGAGGGGAAGCCTTTATGAATAAAGTCGCTGCAGTGTGGGGGTTGTCTTGCGTCTTCGATTGAATGGGTGCACTTATCACCACTGATCCCAAGCAGCCCAGGCTGCCACCCGTAGCATAATTAAGCTACGGTACCAAATTTCGACCACTGTAACTTGAAGCATAAACTACGCTTAATTTAGGAAAAAAGCACCCAAACGTAGCTTAGCTGCCAACTTACGCTCTTAGGAGTGAAAGTTTTACTTTTAGTTTTCATTAATGAAGATTTCTCTATGACATGCATGTTTCCCTTGATAAATAGCTTACTGTGAGTAGTATCACATTTCATTCAATTGCTGCTTATTTTGACTGCATTTAGTGCTTCTATGGCTATAGCTTAATTTTGCTTCTGGTAGCTTAATTAATTTTGAGGCTGGCGTAGCATAATTTGAACATTTTGAGTGGCAGCCTTGTGAGCAGCTGCTGAAGTTACACAACATTACCTGTTGGGATGAAAGTCTTTGTCTGACAATTTGAAAAGCATTACCCATTGCTACCTAATTAAACTAAGCTACCTACATGAGAGCAGAAAGCCTTTGTGCCTCCCTGAGGCTATGCAATGTTTTAAGAATCGCAGCGTTTACGTAAACCCCTCTGTTTGATTTTGAAAGAAACCTCTTCCCCCTCTGTCTCTGTCTCTGTCTCTCCCTCCCTCTCTCTCCATTTCTTTATTTGTCAGTGTCTTTTTAAAATTGTTCCTCAAGGCAGCTTGCAATCGCACTAACAAAAAGGTCTATTCATCATCTTGCGTATTATCACCATCATTATCAGCATCATCACCACCATTATCATCATTATGGTAAAAATAGAGAGATGTTAAAAGGTTGACCTCAAAGCCTTTCATGATACATGTAGCTATCCCTTGCAGGCAACGAGCATATGCATAAAACATAATCATGTAAGCTGCTTTTTACCTAAGGGTTGTTACCGTTTTTTTTAAAGCAAGGAGACCTCCAAGCTTTAAATCCATATCCGATATGATTAGATAAAGTAAAGTGACTGTACTTTTGCGCACCGCACCAATGGCTGTGGCAACAGATCGAACAGCAGAACTGGAGATCGAGCTTAATACTTAATAGCAACACATTCACACCAACCTTTCTAGACACCAGTCATGGCCATCAAACTGCTTGACCTCCTCAGTCTACGCTGAGAGTTGTATTCCCCACAAGATCATTGCAATTTTAATTGTTAACATCATAAAATCATCACGACCATTATCATTATGATCATAGTGCTGGAAAATCAGAGATTTAGGTTTTATCTGAAGAACAAGTAACAACAGTATAGCCCACCAGTACCACTGACAATCAATAACACTTTTTAAAAAGTGAATATACTCCTATTCTCCTTTCATAATGATATGATGTGATATAATAAAGTTTATGAAAGAAGTCAGTTGGTAGATTGAAAACATCTTTATTTCCAAATATTCACAAAGTCTTACTCTCACTCATATCATAGTCTTATACTTGTGAAAACAACAAATTTCAATATCTTTTAATAGACCCTTTCCTCCAATAATATTTACTGAAAAAAAAATGAATAAACATGATGTGGTTTGCCTACAAACAACACCTGAAAAACATGAATGTACTGCTTTTAAAAAGAAAAAAGATTCTACTGTAAAAACAAGATCAGTTCCAATTTATTGTAATCAAAACATTTTTTAAAGTGCAAATTTCATAACATAAACAACATGCATTTCTAAGATTTTGCTAGCCTAAATTAAGGATGAAACAGTCAACAAATATTTATAATGTATACTTCTCTTTTTTTTTCAAATCTTTTCATCTTTCATGGATAGCTATGATGTGGGAGTGAAGGCTTTAAAGATAGATGTATATTTTTTCAGTATGAAAAAAGTGTTTCAATTCTATATGCAAAAACAATTCAATCTTAAATCTACCTGTCAGCTATTTAATTGATGGCACTTCAAAAGGATATGAGCTCAAAGTTTGGGACACTTCTCTTGTTGCCACCCAAAAAACATAATACAAAAACCATTAAAAAATCTTTTTTTTCTATTTTTTTTGTTAATGCAATGAAATATTTGCTGCCTACCTCAAAACAATTTTACCTTAAAAATTGCTAAAAATCAACTTTTCACAATTTATAATCATTTATTAAGCTGAAATGATAAAATAAAAACAGATAAGAATCTTAAAGCATTTCATTAAGTAAGAAATGGTTATTTGGTGGCAGTGACATTGGTTTTAAGTACAAAACAGAGAAAAACAAAATTTCTCACAAACAACAACATACAACAGCATAGAATTTATACAGGTAGTGCCTGTATCAATTTCAACAATACTCAAATAAACTCAACAACTTTATAATCCATTCGTTCAGCATAATATATCTACTCAAAACCACCCACAACACACAGACACATTCCAACAAACCCAACGCACTGTGATGCTAGCACTTATCCAAGAAAATTAAAAATTTGCCTAAACATACATGGAATGCTTAGAAAGCAGACAAAGGAGACTGACACAAGTGCAAACACTTATGTATGTTGGGATCAGTTACTCCACTTTGTAAAACTGAACAATGACTTGAAAAGCATGAAGTCAATCTATCAAAAGTGCCTTGTTATCCTTTAAAACACTAAAATATTTGCATTGAGAAAAATCCACTCAGGTGAAATTTTATATATACTTTATTTCCTTTTGTTGATGGATCATAAAAAAAGTAATATTAAGACAGAAAAAAATATTTTTCTGAATGTTTAAAAGGCTGGACCTGCAATATTTATAATGGAAATTTAAGCACTTTTTCAATGTTTTGGTCTACAGGACCTTGATAATTATTAGAAATAGGTTCTAAGTATTTAAATATGCCCATATCTTATTGTGCTAAATTTTATAAATTTTCATTTAGTTTTACCAGAGCCTCCTGTTGAAACAAAAAGGTATTTATTAAGAATGAAACTGATGTGAAAGAATATCATCACTTAAGAGAGAAAACATTGGTTTCATACTTGTGATGAACTCTGTCGTACACTGTTATAATATTTTAATTTAGTCTTTAAATCAGTCTCAAAATTATGATAACCCTTCACACCCAATAAATTAGAGATCAAATGTCTCATGAATATATCACAGTCACCATATACTCTCACACCCAGGGTTTCTCCATGTTCATCTTTTTCCTGGCATGCTTCATCTTTCTCGGTTGGTTGCCTGATATTTGAAAAGAAAAAAGGTCAATGGCTAAAACTATGATTTAAAAGTAACAATAGGATAAAAAGGTATGGACACAGTGCTGCAAAACCATAGAAAGAAAGGAATAAAAAAAAAAAACATTCCGCAGCATCACCCCACACAAGCCTATCATCTTTCTGTGTTGTCTGTGTGTACTTTTTCATCAAAAGGAAGGGGAATCAAAATAGTTGTTGAATATGTTTGAAGTGAATCATGCCTTTTTTTTTAGCAGAAGCCAGTATCACTGACTTTGGCATGTTGCAAAGCTTGAAACCACTTTTTTTTTAGAGTGGTGGATGGCTCAGTTGGCAGGCCTGCTGTCCTGGCAGTAGCTAGGCCATGAGTGCCAGAGCAGGCCCCAGGTTCGATTTCCTCAGACAATTTCCAACCTTCCTGTTTTTTGTCCTTTTTTTATGTAGCTTTGTCTCATCTCGGCACAGTGTCTTTACCATTTTCTCCTACTGTCATCTATTTCCAGTGTCAGCACTTTCTACATTTTCCAAAGATTTAATAAGAAGAAGAGGAACACAATACAATTCAAAACGATATTTCATGTAATTAAAAAATTTTTTGGTTTAGAAAAATTCTTTAAACTCTCAAAAAATGCAGCTACCTTAACCTTACCAAGTTGAAGAAAATTATTAGGAGACACACATACTTTTTATATCAGAATTAGAAATTCTTTGATGATTGTTAATTTGGCACCCTGAAGGGATTTATCAGCTCATTAACTCATACTGATGTTAAAAAAAGATAGTCCTCAGGTCTTTTGTGATTTCAACAAAACAATTGCCAAACATATTGCAGTAATTAAAACTATTATTTCTTCACTTTACATAAAATAAACAATAAAATTTCAACACCTTCTGAAAATTAATGGTAAATCAATCTTTTAACTGAGTGGGTAGAAAACTAGCTTGAGGTAGGATCTGCTTTAATAAATCAAAAGAAAAAACAACAACAAAAAAACGCATACCATAATTCTTAAAACAAGTAGTTTTGTATTTCATCTCAGGATTAATGCACAAGTTTTTTAAAGTCATAAAAAGCAGTTGATACAATCAGTCCCTTGAAGAAAGAAAGCACTCTGCAATTTGTCATTGATATACATTTCATCTTCTAATACTGATACCAAAGCAAAAAGTATCTTACCTATTCAAGAAACTCTTTTTTATTCTAATAATCTGAAGATTCAAAAGATAATTCACCTGTTGCATATAACGATTCGTCTTGGATTTTTTACATAGTCGACAAGTTCGTTTGCAGGTGTGACAGTCAAGGTTGTTCCCAAGCATATCATGAGGTCACATTTATCAGCAGCTTCATATGCTCTATCAAGGATACTGTCTTCCAGTAAATCTCTAAAATTGATGATTGTGTCCAACAGATATCCATTACAGCTCTGAGAAGACAAAATTTGAAGAAAATAAATGCTATTGCAAATAATATCCAGCATTTATGCTTTTTCCCTCAGCAGTTCAAAGAATTGAAATGTTCTCTCTATTATTCATCATAACATACTGATTAAAAAAAAAGAAGCCTTTTTGTGGTTTGGGGGGGTACTTGTTCTCATTTCCATTTAAATAACTGAGAAGGTAGCTCTATGAATTCAAAATCATATGAGAAATAATCATTAAAGAATCTAAAACTAATATGCAAACTACATTGTATGAAATGCGATTCTTGTGCTAAAAATATGCAAACTGGTTGCTGCATTATTTTTTAAAACCCATTTGTCTTGCACAGCAAACACCCACATTTTTTCAATAATCATTTGTGTGAGGTGAATTAGCAAGGTTGGAAATTTCAGATGTCACTTCTGATGAAGAAATCTGTTCCAGAGTTAATAAGTATGCTTGAAACCAGGCCTTCAGTGCATGCAATGTCAAGACTTTTTCAATGTGGCTGTAAATCATTTGATAGACTGAATGTCCCATTTGTTGGACCATACTTTGGTAGAATGATACCATGGATGCCGCAATCATATTATCCCTTTTTGAAAGCCCCATTGTCTTGTTATAAGCCATATAACAGCAATGTTTGTGGACGACATAGCTATATATAGGAAGAGAGAAAATGTGGAGGATTATATAGCTCTACACAATGATCTATTTGGGCGTAGAAATCTGTCAGAACCTGAATAGGTCAACACACATTTCTAAAATTATAAACAAAGCCATGAAACCAGTGCGTTCTTTAAAAGAAATTTGAAGGGATGCTCAGTTTCCATACAAGTACACGCATTTAAAACAATCTCTTGGCCAATCTTGGAACATGTAAGTAAAATTTGGGACCCCCATCACCAAAAAAATAAAGATGTAATAGAAAAGATAAAAAAAGGGGAAATGACAAATGACACACAAATACTGCTGCCAAACAAATGTGACATTCCTAATGAGAAATGTTCGTCTTCAATCCATGAAGACAAGAGGAAAAATAAACAACTTGACTAAGTTTCCCCAAATATACAACAACAAAAGTTATCTTAAAATTTCTTATGATTTTTGGCCTGTCAGTAGACAATTGAGTCAATTGTAGGACACAGTCAAAAATTGTCTGTACCAACTGCCTATGGAATGCCTTGCTAGCCAAAGCAGCAGAGACCAGTTGCCCTGATATGTTCAAATGAATAGTGGCTGTAAAGGACATTCAATGTGTCGATGAATTGAAACTTGTGCAAAACAGTATGTCTTTGTGAACTGTAGATTGTTCCCCAACTGTGGGGTTACTACAAGTCAACAATGATGATGAGGAATGATTGTTATTGTTGTTCAGACTAAGAGTGTCTTAGATACTGAGGAAACTTGTTGGAAGGAATTTACAGCCAGTTGGGTCATATGTATAGGTTTCCAGATCTTAAACGTGATGTAATAAAAAAAATGTGAAGCAGGGAGTTTGGGGTCTAATTTGCTTCAAAAGGACCTCATTTGCAATGGATAATAAGCTTTACAAAAAAAATGAATAACCTATTAACTTTTCAAATTAATGACATTGCAAACATTCTGGGATTCTGACCAGGTCTGATTAAAATGTCTTTTACGTAGCTAAGTTATTGTATAATTGCACCAAAGATAGGCTAGAACATGCAGAATACCATACCACCTCTTAGTCAATACTCACTTTGTTATCACACCTCCTCCCAGTGCGATGACTCAATCCACATGTTTTGCATTTTTTCATATACTTTGGAGCAATGATATCTGTTTTACCAAAGTCTGACAATTCCTCTAGGTACAAATCAGAAATGTCATCACAAACATAGTGAGATCTTTCATATCGTCTATCACATTTTTCACATTTCTCAACAAAAACATTCCCATGGAGCTCTGATATCTGGTGTGCTGGTACACCTAGAGATAGAAAATCAATCAAAAGTTGTTAATCATCTCATAAGCTTCTCAACTACTTCACACACTAATTTGCATATGAGTGCTTCTCCCCCAGCAGGGTTCAGGCTAGATTGAGCTCATTCGTGCAATTTCAGGGTGCCAAGGTCAACAACTGCAGTGAATATTGTATGGATTATATTTGCTGCATATTTTCTTTTTATCTTGAAAAGCATATAGTTAAAGATTTGGACTTTTATGTGATAGTTTTGAATGCTTTTATCAAATGAAAATAGATAGCGATTTTGAAATTAGTAGAATTGCCAAGCTTCACATTCATGGAAATTGCCATGTAAGTCCCCACACCGAAGACTGTATTGTATAAATTGGTGTTAACCTGCACTTACCAGACAACAGATGGAGTCCATCACAGTTTTGACTTATAAGATATTTCACATGGCCCAGCTGAATAAGTTTTGAAATGACTTCATGGGTCAAAGTTGGTCTTAATTCTTCATATTGAATATCTTCCGGCTCATCTTTTTCCTCGCTTTTCTTTTCAAAAGGTACCTCATTTTCAATCACTTCAACAGAGCTGTTTGTCCCTGAGCCACCAGCTGTAAAGACAGAACAACAAAATATCCAAGAATATTTAAAGTTAAAGGAAAATGTACCGCTTAAAATGTTATACTAAAATCTTCTTGAAATAAAGTATTTTTTAAATGTTAAAAAAAAAAAAAAATAATAATAAAAATGACCATTCATAAAGTCACTCTTCAGGTTCAGTTCATTCAGTGCAGATAGTACTATCTACAATGAAAAATTCATCCTTAATTTTTATGGGCTGTATATCGTATTCCTCCAGCTTTTGTAAAAAATAAAAAAATAAAAAACCAAAACCAAAAAAATAAAATCCCTGATGAATAATTTGATACATTTTTAATTTTGCCAATGCTCAAAAATTGATACAGCAGCTTTTCAGTCAGGGTCTCTAGCTAATTCCCAAAAAATAAATAAAAATGAATAAATAAATAAATAAATAAATGAATAAATAAATAAATAAATAAAGATAAAACAAAGCAAATCAACAAACCCTAGCCACCTTATTGAAAAGATAGCCTGAAAAAAATACAACTGATTACTTTTTGGGGGTTATCTCACATTTTGTTTCCACAGTGTCCTTAAAAAGACTATCAACATCAATGGCTTCCCTATCCTGTTCAGTCCATTTTCCACCCTTTCCTCTAAAGTCCCCAAGACCGGCTGAAGTAGAAATGCCAGCACCTGTACAAAGGAAAAAGTATTGATGTTCTTATCAATGTTGGTGGCAACAACATTGCATAATCACATCTACATTTATTTGTTGTTCTTGTTGCATTTGTTTATCAATCAAAGTGTTGAACTGAGCTTGCATTGAACAATTAATTCATGCAACTGGTCTTATGAAAATTACCTGTAAAAAAAACACAGTACTTGGACTCCTTAATCATGTCCACAATCCTTAACGAAGATTTGACAATATCCTCAACAGAATCAAATTTTTCCATAGTTTTGCTTGCTTCTTTAATCATCACCTGAATAGACAAGAGACAAACAGGATCATTAAAAAATCTGTCAAATTTTACATGAGTTATGAAATAATTTAAGGATCACAAAATGATTATACACTCATTGGCTCATTGGTCTTTCTCAATGAACAGATGTCACCAAGGCAACAGCAACTTTTGTTTGGCTTAAGATCGAGTTATGCCCCATATGTATTGCTCATTATGCCACGCAAGTTTAGGCACGGTGGACTGATCATCTGCCTGTCTTCATTTCTTGTGTTCAGAGGGTTTCTGACACTGCTAAGGTGGTATGAAGGGATGTGGATAGCAAAAAACAACAAAAAATGATTATACTGTACATCCAAATACATTTGATTTGTTAATATATACATGGGAAAATGTGATCATTTCAATGTGACCTGATTAATTTCTTGATCACTTTGAAGGTTGAAAATTAATAAATTGTAAAAGATTTCACTCAGTTTCGACAATCAGTCTTCAATGTAAAACATGTATGCTATATAGAGGGCATGGATGGAATAAGGGACCCATTGTTATAACCCTTAGGAAAACAGTTTGAGTCTAAAGTTATTACCTTCTCGCTTTGAACCATTTTAAGATTTTCCCCGGCATCAGGTGAGTTTGAATTTGCTTTTCTTTTCCTGTTTACACGAGTTCTCTTCCTTGATAGATTGAGTAAGAAAGACCAACAATCTGGGTGAAATACAGCTTCTCCATTTTGTCTCCAATTGACAAGTAAAGATGCCTCGTGTCTTTTTAATCCCGATTTTGGAATGGCAGATTTGATCTCTGCTCTTGCAGATTCCTGTGTAAGACGGTCTTTCTTGCAGAACTTGAAACAGCACTGGAGAGACATTTCCACCTGAAATAGATCAAATTTATGTTAACCACATCTTGCAAACAAACTGTAAATTATATATCTCACCATTGCTATCAAGATTCAACAGCATGCTGCTACTTATTGATAGAAATCCTCAAATGAGACTTTTCTTGAAGGAGGTACTAAATTTGGCAGTAGATATCCTTTGAACTGCAAATCTAATATTGATGCCAGTGCTACAGTAGATGAAAACTACTGCTATATATAAAAAGTGCGAATCATAGTTCATTGATTCTAACTTCATACATCCACTTATTCAAAATCTAATGGAAGAAAAGAACTGCAATAAGTCTTGTCGACTGCTAACACGAAAAATGTTTGTGTGGGATTAAGACAGGATTAGTACAGTTAGCTTGAGCAAAAACATTTGAAGCATTTGCTCAATTATATCGGGTATGTGAAAACAGTTATAATTAACATAGCTTAACAAAACTCAGTATGATCAATGATCAGCATCTTAATTTAACATTTGCAAAGTCTCACTCCACTGTGGTCATAGACAAGTGAGATGTGATCATTTTATCAAGACACCCGAAAATGCCCGTAGAGTTCAGAATCGCTTCATGTTAACATGACCGCTGTTGTAATACACACCTGGTCAATTCAGATCAGTTGTTTTGAACATTATACAGCTAAATTTCATGACACTAGTTTTGTTGTATTTTCAGGGTCTCAGTTTCTAACCCAGGCAGGACCTTTGAATCACATTGTTACATTGATGATCCCTGAAACCAATGTCATCATTACATTCAATTCATGTTAATTAACCTTCAACTTAAGAACTTCTGAGATGAATCATGTCATGGCAATTGCTTGATTTTAGTGGAATAGGCCTACGACTGCTTTACTAAAAGTGCAGATGAACAAAATTGCACGCTGAGCCTGGCCTACACAGAAACAGTTTCTACTTCAATTCACTTTCGGCGAGTGGTTGGTGGATGTCCTTGGTGGGCACTTCTACTTCTTTTTCTATTCTTTTACACTGAAGCTTTTGTCTTACTTTTCCCCCTTTTCTTTTGAGTTCTGTTTTTGTTTTCTTGTTGGGTTTCAGTGGTCATCCCCTATTTCATGCCTTTTGGTACATGACTCCAGGGTTACAAGTTAGACGTACTGAGAATTTCAGAACACAAAAGGAGTCTAAACATCCCAGGGTTTCTTGGACCATTATGTATGCTATTGTGTGTGATGGCCATTGATATTTTCTGTTTTGGACGATGGTATTTTTTTCCCCGTTGTAAATCATCTCTATGTGGTGTTGATATTTTTTGAGAGATGATATTTATTTTTCAGCATAAATCCTTTCTCTACTGTTTGTAGTTTGAGCTGTTCTCTTTTTAAACTAATCTATTATCTTACTTTCTCCAGGGCTCCTCTTTGACCCTCCTATGTTGTGAGGTCCTAAAACCACCAATAAACAAACTTCACTTTTGGAGAAAGAAAGGTAATAACGATAATGAAAATAAACAAGCATGAAACTGATGTTTGAAAAGTTCTAAGATATGATGGTATGAGACATAGAGACAATGTTCTTTGAAAGAAGAATACCGACTCTTGCAATACAATAAATCTTGCTATTCGCAACGTAAACAGTTCTTGTCTTAAGGCACTCCGAGGGCGTTAATGCTATTTTTAATCCTGAGTCATATATTTTGAAGGACTAATTTAATTGCAAATTAAAATTATGGAAGAAAAAAGCTACAGAATAATAAATAATCAATTCAATGCAAACGAAAGGAAAAAAAAAAATCTTTAAGGAGCATTAAAAATGAAAAAAGACAAAGGGAAGGAGGTATAACAGAAAAGTCAAATACCAGAAGAATTAAACTATATTAAATCTGCGTTAAAACGTGAAAAAAGGAGACAAACTCAGAAATAATTGAATAACTAACTACCTAACTAACTAACTAACTAACTAACTAACTAACTAACTAACTAACTAACTAACTAACTAACTAACTAAATAAATAAA
>JBCIKM010313093.1:0-11517 GCA_039654465.1 Melibe viridis | reverse complement strand
GGGATGACCACTGTAACCTAAACAGGACAACAAAAACTGGACTCGGGACAGAAAGGAATAGGGGAAAAAGTAAGACAGAAAGCTTCAGTGAAAGAAAAGAAACAGAAGTAGAAGAGGTACCAGAAGAAGCGCCGCCAACCTCAATTCCCAGCAGACAGACCACTTGTAGAAACGAGAGACTGAATTTGGTGAATTAATTCATTGGTCTTTCTCATTGAGCAGATACCACAAAAGCAATAGCCACTATTGTTTGGCTTAAGATCGAGTAATACCCCAATAGGTATTGCTCATTATGTCACACAAGATTAGGCACAGCGGACTGATCATCTGCCTGTCTTCATTTCTTGTGATCCAAAGGTTTCCTTGGAGCTGGGTCCACACACTGCTTATGCTCTATGAAGGGATATGGATATCAAAACAAAACAAATATTCACCTTCATAACCTATCACTCTCTCAGGCCTTCATCTTTTCAAGCCATTGAAAAATTCACTGTGCAGGGCAATATTTCAAAGACAATGCAGCTATCCAAACTTTTGGAGGCTTTTTAAGATAAAATGAATAGGTATTTTATAGGTTGTTGCACCTCCAGTAGACCTTGAATGTTTTAAAGCCTCATACTCATATTACAAAAGTCATATTGCTGGTTTAGAAGCATATCGCTTAATTGCAAAAATCCCATTTTGAGCTCTAACGTGAATTTTAGTTGTTACAATAAGTTACTACAAAGTAAATAAGAGAAACTGTCAGTCATTTGACAGTGGACAGTTACAATAATTTTATTTCATTGATTCAAGACTCGACCATTTAACTCACAAATTTCTTCTTACAGTACATCAAGACACACCGCAACCCCTGAAAACAATATTGTTAGGCTAGGAGAATCATGTAGTTACCCATTACGTACCTTGGGGTCTCGAGAAATGGCGCTATATAAATCTTCTACTTATTGCATCCAGATTTGTCAGTGTCATACTTTGGAAAAATTTGGAAGTTAAACATACAAGTAAGGTTGATGTACTGAACAAAATGAATGCACAACTTGATGTGGCATATTCAAGAATACTGTTTTATTACCTACACAATTGAGAAAGAGCAAAATCTTTTAATTTTAAACACAATTCTTCACAGATATAATCCCTCTGGAGTTCCTTCATTCTTGCGATAAAGGACATTCTCTCTTGCTTTCTTGAAGTCTTCACTTGTAACTTTCATACGCCTTTCACGCAATGCCAGGAGTCCAGCTTCTGTGCAAATTGCCTGAAAAAAGAGAAATGATTGTAAGTCATAAAATATTCACAAATATAGTATCCTTCTACTTTTCAGCCCAAAACAAATGTTTTTAACAGTGGAACATAATGTTTAATGACAAAGGACATACCTAGACCTCTAGATTAATGAGAGATATAAAAATCCTTGTTTTCTTCTATAACTCTTTGTTTTATAATCAGAAAACCATAGATATTTGTAGGTAAAGCCCTACGGCCATTACTTAATAAAATACCATCCCTTTCACCATCATGACACATACAGGTCATAGATGTGCCCAAGAGGAAAGCAAGATGATAGATTAGTTAAAGAAGCAGATAAATCTTGACCCTATCAGAGAAATTTTCACAGAGATATGATTTACAAGGGAAAAAATCTCTTTCACAGACGATTGAAAGAGAGATGATTAACAGAAGGTCTTCATCAGTTGATTCATGAACAAACTCCCAGTGTTTTGATCTTGCTGAGACACCAATGAAGTTTTATGTCGCCCCTTTGGCTTTACAACCCAGCTATCTGATAACTGAGCATAAAAGGCCTGGGGCAGTGACTTTGGCATATGCATTTGATTGTGGGCTGTAATTCTTTGTTATTTTGGGATTGGTGAGTTTGGTTTGGTTTGGTTTTTATCCATGTCTGGTCACCTGAGTGTCATTATGGGCTTAAAATGGTTATTTTAGCAATCTTTTGCAAAAGATTTCACAATTTACACCAGCTGTGCTGAAAGCTAAAAAAGTGGTAAAATTTCCATCGGCAAGCAATTTAAAAAATTGCAAAATTGCTAGGACAATTAATTGCTGGTTTGACAATATAAATATTAAATTAAAAAAATTGTCCATTCTTTTTGGTTTAACTGGGTTTCTCTGTAGCAGTGAAGTTGATCACAAAGAACAAACCTTGATGTCTGCACCAGACAGGTCATCCTTAGACATGACATAGTCTTCAATGGACACATCCTCTGCAAGGGTCATACGACTGGTGTGGATCGTAAAGATACGGCGCTTTGTTTTCTCATCAGGAAGGGGAAATTCAATCTTTCTATCAATTCTCCCTGGACGGATGAGGGCAGGATCCAATGTTTCAATGCGGTTTGTTGCCATGACAACCTGCAAATTTAATTATAAAGCAAAAAAGCTTTTCATTGAGGTTAGTAGCAAGCTTACATTTAACCCTTAGCTTTCCAATCACCTTTATGAACTATGTATTTACCCTCACCAAGTCTTTTGGAGGAAATCTGACAGCTGAGCTAAGTACAAAAAGTCATCATCATCATTATTATTATCCATAATGTACCATAACAGCACTTATACAGTGGTTAGTGTTGGTTGGTCAAGAGTTGGCTATGTTCTAATACCACCCAGACCAGTGCAGGAGGAATGCGGTGCTGATTGTTAGTGTAGTAGGTAATATAAATGGAAAAGGATTTCAATTTGTGCTGTTAAATCTCTGATCCCTTTTTCTATCACTGTCACTTCATTCTTTGCTCCTGTTATCATACTGCCATTTGTAACATTTGTAACCTAGGATGCAGAAAGAAGTTGTGTGGGCAGATAAATAGCCTTACATTTATAAAGCACTACTGATATAAAGCACTAATTTGGAATGTTCCAAGCTGTTCTATGGGTCATACCCAATCATATTGTTCATTACTTTAAATTGTTTTTGTAGAGAAGAGAAAATAACACATACAGGGAGTTTGGCTTCCACTAGAAAAAAAACAAACCAAACAGACATGCACCTACTAACAAAGCACACATGGTAAAAAGAATTAAATTACATCACCGTTCTCACAAAACAACAAAAATAGAGATATTAACTTCTTGCACTAAGAAGTCAAGAAGTTAAAGTGGGTTCTTTATCATAACAAACCAATATATCTCTTTCTATCTTAAGAGTTTTATGACAATAGTTTGAGTGGTCATGGAGTCAAGATTTCCCCAAAACCTTGCAAAACTTTTGACAATGAGATATACATTATACAGTGCCTAGAAGTGCTTTGGAAATTCACACTAAATCTACCAATCCACTCATTTGACACATTGTCATTTACTTATATACAGTAAGCAGGCACATGTGACTTTTTGTCGTAGGAAGGCACACAGTGTTTTTATTCACTAGAAAAAACAAAACACTAAAAATAATCATGACTCAGGCTTCAATTTAAAAACAGAATGCCAGACACGACTCGAGACTGTGGAAGCCATTAGTAGAGTCAAATCCTATTAATTGATAATGCTCAGTTTACCAGAAAAAGAAAATGTTGAACCCCCCCCCCCCCCCCACAAAAAAAAATAATTAAAAAAAAATAACTGCTCATCTCAAGGAAAATATTTCATCAACGCATCTGCATTTCATTCAATTCTTCACTGTAAAACAGAGACACCACAATCGTTGCCACAGACAGGATGTGTCACCATTCAGAGATGAAAATCAATGTCTGAATAAAACTGCATGATTTCAGATTTAGCCTTTCCAATCATTTTGTGAATATTTAACATTCTAAAAATATGAAGTTTTAAAATAGCGAAGGCAGAAGGTATCTCTGGTTTAGAATCAGAAGACACAACTAAAACTAGCGCATGTGACATCTGAGTATTTCCTTAATAACGAATATATCTCTGCTCGAGGTGCAATAATCATCAATCCTGTAATGTAGATGAGTAGGCTATCATAATCATTGCACTCATTCGATTAAAGGGTCTATCCAAAGCAACAAATGAATTAAAAAAACCTTTTAATCATGAAAATTCCTAGATTGTTTCTCGAGGACCAGAGGTGACCAAAATGCCAAGGTAGGCAGTGCCTACCCTGACCACACATGCCTGGTAGTAAGATAAACCAGTACCAATCATATGGTTTCCCACATGTTTTTCCTGTCTTAGTCGAACTTCGCAAGTTCCAGCTTGATCAACCAAAGAACAAAAAATTCCAGTCAAGCATTGTTTTTTAGAACAGCTTGTGTCTTGACATTATAATATAAACTTGACTGTATTGATTACCTTTAACTTTGGATCTCATCCTCAGAAAGGAGATTTTAATTCCTTTTATTTGGAAATCAGTACACAGTACAGTTTCAAATTGAGACAAACT
This sequence comes from Melibe viridis, assembly GCA_039654465.1. NCBI lineage: Eukaryota > Metazoa > Mollusca > Gastropoda > Nudibranchia > Dendronotidae > Melibe > Melibe viridis. The sequence continues at coordinate 7,160 of JBCIKM010313093.1, read as the reverse complement.
ATTCACTAACCTTGACATCACCCCTTGAGTCAAAACCATCCAGCTGATTCAAAAGCTCTAACATAGTCCTTTGGATTTCTCTCTCCCCACCCGAGTTGGACTCGTACCTGTATTAGAATAAGAAATACTAGTGATTAAATCAACACTCACTTCAATACTATGTGAAACAATATAATGTGTAAAGCTATGTATTCAAAGACTGTCTGTGATGATGTCTTTAGCAATGCAAATTTCCCCCTAGTCCCACACTAAAGATTTCACTGTATAACAATTAACTCAAAGACAATAGCATTCATTCATTTAGTTTTTTACTGCTTGTTTAAGGGTGCAATGACACAAGTGGGTCAAAAAGGCCACTAATAAACTAAAATTAAAAAATATTTTTTTAAGAGACCATTACATAAGTAACTAAAGAAATCTTCAGCAGGGGTGAATCTAAAAATAACTTCTATGATGTGAAACAAATGTCTATGGAATAAATATTGGACCTGATAGCAAAAACACAAATCAGGATTTATGTACTACAAAAAGATAAGACTGGCAATAATAAGTTGATAACTACCTCTTGGTTCCCACTGCATCAATTTCATCAATAAAAACAATAGATGGGGCATGTTCTTCAGCGACACGAAATAGCTCTCTCACAAGTTTTGGTCCATCTCCCTGAAATAGTAAGACAACAAAGAATTGCAAATGAATTTTAACAAGTCTATTCTGATATTGATATTAAGGAATCCTGCTTTAGATGAAACTGCCACGTGCTTTTGAAGCTGTTTACTTTTTTTTGGAATCTTGTCTTTCTATTAAGTACTTTGTTCTTACTGAAACCTGTTGCATTTGTGTAAGAAGAATTGAGGCAAAAAAAGGTCTGGATCATTTCCAATTGCAGCTGCATAGGATACGGTATGGTCTACTTGGATCCATATTGGTGTCTAAAGAATCTCCCAGGTTTGCGGTCTACATCAGATAAAAAATATAGGAAAATGTTGTAGAACATAACGTTGAAAAGAAAACCAAAATAAGGCACCTGTTCTCAACATAAAGAAAGTGAACAGAATACTTAGAAATCACCACCCAAAAAGGCTCCTTCAGTATGCCTCCATACTGTAACAGAGTTTCTAAAAGATTTGAGGAGCTTTTTAAGTTTTCAAAATACTTGAGGATGTCATCTGGCGTCATTATTTAAATTTAAACTCCATTATAGCAGAAGAATAACAAAAGAACAGTTCATTGAGGGAGGGAGGGAGGAGAGAGAGAGAGAGATAGAAGGATATCAAAGAAGATTTATATACAATATACAAAGAGCAAAAGCAGAGTTCAGATACAGACCACTCAAGGTCATTAACCACTCAGCCATGCCAACCATCAAACAGAGAAAAGATATAAACTTCAAAACAGATGATAATTTTTTAGAAGTAATCATTAAAACAATTTACAACCATTTTGCTCTTCTAAGAGGTTTGATAAGTCCTGCAAATCTTGATCTAAGTAAGAAATAATCACCACACCTAAAACACATACCAAGTATTTCTGAATCAATTCTGACCCAACAACCCTCAAGAAAGTTGCCGATGTTTGGTTTGCCACTGCTTTTGCAAGTAAAGTTTTTCCTGTATTCAAAAATGAAAATACGATTATGAATACTATTATTACATTCTGAAAGATAAAAATAGAGGAGCATAGGTAAATGCATTAACAAACACTTTCATTCTGTAGAATACATCCATTTGAATAAAATACATCATATGTGACAAATTATGGTGATTGCTATTCACAAAAAGTTCAATCTATATTGGCACTGCATACCACACAAGAAAGATTTATCAACCCCATTTTGTAAGCATACAGTTCATTTTATGGGATTAATACTAAAATTGCCAAAAACCACTCAACTTATGTGATCACATTTGAATAAAAATTCTGATAAATGGGATAAGATTAAAAAAAAAGGTTCTGACCTGTTCCAGGAGGTCCATATAGAATAACTCCTTTGGGTGGTTTGATTCCCATTTCTTCATAATACTCAGGATGAGTGAGGGGAAGCTCAACAGATTCCTTGAAAGGGTGAAATGAAAAAAGCAGATCACATATTAAAAAAATATAAAACAAGGGGAATCGCAATAAATAAGATGACAGCGTATTATTACACACTTCATAAGTACAGAACATCCTGTGATGATACTGAAGAGAGTCTAAAAAAAAAAAAGAACTTTTAGTCAAATTTTGACAGGTTAAAGAAATAGGGAAAATTTTTATAAAAGATACCAAATAAAACTGACCTGTAGCACTGACAATAAGCAACATACTTTAGAGCAAAAAGAAAAAAATGACACATCCCAATTTCATAAGACTCCCACACAAATGTCAAATTAATGAAATGATAGATCAAGTGATTCAGAATGACAAAATTAAGTTTTTCAAAAATAACGAAATGACAAGATGAACCATATCTTATTCACACTGAATAAATACAGGGATTAAAATAAAATACAACAGTTGTTTACCAAATTACAAAAAAAAACCATGATGTTCCATTATTTGAGTTGAATTTTCAAACAACACTGAAATGAACATGTACATTTTAAAAAAAAGGAAACCCCCACAGCAACTTTTAAAAAGTCGAATGATCCTGACCACTCACTTTGATTTCCTGAATCTGGGAATCTAAACCTCCTATATCAGCATACGTTTCTTGAGGAGCCTTCTCCAGTTTCATGACAGTTACCATGGGATCAGTATCATCTCCAAGAACACCAACCACAGCATGAACCTACCAGGTTGTTGTTTGTTTCATTTGAAAGAGGAAGACAAATATATAAAAGATTTTAGGCCTTGCCAAATGGAATATGAATAAATTCTCAAATATGAAACATACAGGAAATTTTAGGCACCTGTTTCACGAAAGAGCAATTTTGTAAAACGTAAGATCAAAACAAAATTTTACAATGTTCTTTACAACAGCTAAGAAACATAGAGACAATCAGAGTGTAGTTGCGAACCATTAACATGCAAATAGTTGGCGGATGGCTCAGTTGGTAGGCCCGCTATTCTGGCAGTGGCCAGGCGAATCGGTGCCGTGGCAGATCCTGGGTTCGATTCCCTCCTCCGACGTCTTCCCGTTTTTTTCCTTTCTCTCTATGGCTTTGAATCAGCTCGGCACTGTGTCTATACTATTTGCTATTCATTTTCATCTATACCAGTGCCTGCTCCTCTTTTCTTCACATGCATATGTTTAAGAAATATTACCTACCTTATGATTCAATAGCACTGAGCAACCAGGCTCAAGCTGATCTTTGTCCACAAATGACAGTATACTGACATAATGTTCACTGCCAACAGATGTGGAGACGATGGCATGGTTATCATCTATTATTTCTTCTAGATTTCCAACAGACATTGGGGATCCTCTCAATTCATCCACTTTGCTGCGTTCCTCCTGTGGTTGTAAGTAAGAATGCTCATAAAAATCTGTGCTAACGTTAAATGAGACCCAGAAGAGATTTATTTCATTACCTTAAATATTGAGACTTTTGTCTAAGAGTTTGTCCCAGATAAGCCTTAAACATTACTTTAATCTAGCTCATATTTTTATGGTTGGATGAATAAATAAGCAAAGCTATAACTTCTACAGAAACAAATAGCAACTATGGATTATGACACCTTAAAACCCTTGTAAGTCTAGGACTAAGGGAAAGTTGGGGGTGGGTATAGAGAAAATCAATCTTTCAGATGTTGAAGAGAAGGCTATAAACATACTGGAAGAACTTTTTAGCATGGGTGGCATAAAAAAAAACAAAAAACAGCTTTACAGTATTTCAAATCTCACACAAACATGTCATCATTGAATCAGTTCATAAAACTCTTTATTGGAAATTAGAGAATTTGTTCATTATGATCATTAAAAAAAAAACCCTTTACAAACAAAAAACAAACACCTCATTTTTCTCTTCCTGTGGCTTAAGTCTCTCTTGATTCTTGATAAATTCCTCTTCCATTAGGAGAAAATCTTTTATCCTCTCAAGCTTCAACATTTTTAGACGACACCTTGTATACGGTGTAACTGTGGAACAACAAAAAAGAAGAAAAAAAAAGAAATGATCAAGTTTGCATAATAAAGAGATTCCCAAATCACAAAAAGAATGTAACATTAAATCTCAGGACAGTCAACTAAATCCATTTTTATCCTTGCTTCTTTGAAGAAGACGACCTTGTGACATTCACCAAAGTGGTTCACTAAAAGTACTCTCAAAGTCAAATTCCTTAATGCACATTTCCAAAATTGTATGCAGTGTTCTGTGATGTTGATTATTACTCCCTAGAAGTTTCATGCCTGTCACTGCATTGTTTCAATGTCAGGGTAAAGACTTCTTAAACGCTCCTTGTATACATACATAAATGAACACATAAAGACATATAGGTAGGTATATTAGGTATATTAGTTTCATGATTACAATTGGGTATATCATATTGCAGGGAAGGATATTACTTGAAACTTATAGCAAGTAGCTGTTCATGAAACAAAACTCACATTCATTTGCACAGAAACACTGACAGACACATAAACCCCAAGCATTGAACACCCATGCTTTGGCACTCATCACAGTTCCTCTTCTTCTGTCTGTCTCACTTTACAAATGAACGCACCTTGAGGTAATTTTGTGGCAGCATCAGGTCCTCTTGTTCTTTTCTTTTTTTTACCAACACGTGTCGGAACAGGAGGCTCATACTTCCTTTTCTTTTCCTGAAAATAATTTGAGCACATATAGTGAGAGCACTACTTAAAATATTAAAATTAAGCCAAAGAGAGCAATCCTTCCACTTGAAACAGAGAAGTAAGTTTCAACATGATTTCTACTGAATCCAAAATCTACCCCCTAAAATAAAACCAATTACCTACATGTTAGGACAATGAACCAAACAGTGAAGGCAGATGAAGAGACAACAGCACTGCTTACCTTGAAATAACTGTTACTACACCTACTGCACAAAATGGTGTAAAGAACCAAAAGAAAAAGAGAAAAAAAAATTACTTCAATTTTTTTTATTTTTGTAATAAAAAAAACAACAACTCTTCAATGCAATGCAATAGGCAGGCAACTATGCAATGGCAGAGAAATAAGTGGGAACAGGAAATATTCTTGATGGGATCCTACTTCTCGTTCAACACTAAATGCTATGGTCACACAATACCATATGATAGGTCACACACTCACTGCCATCTGCTATCACAAATCAACATGTCAACATTGTCGACAGATGCTTTTTTTCCATTTTTTTTTTTTTTTTAAGAAGCCAAATCAACTACCACAAACAACCAGATTTCTTGACAAGAAGTCAAAAACCTACTAACTCTCTGAGCATTGTGAAAACTACTTATTTATATCGAGCAATAATAGTTTTTTTTACAATTACCTTTTAACATATTAGTATATTATACACTTAGATTCTACAAAAATATTTTCATTAATTATTATTTGTCAAAAGGAAGCTTAGAGGGCCAAACTAGCAAGCCTGGTCAATAGCCTGTCATTCAATTCTTGTCTCCTCCCTCTCCCTTTCGATAGGTTTGCAAAACAAGCGGTATTATTTTGTTGTGTACCAACCACCTCTTGTTGATACCTGAGTGCTGTTGCAAAGAAACTGCAAACCCAATTATTTATTTGGGCAGTTGAGTTATGCTTGCCCTCTGAAAAACCCACAGCACATGCATGGGCAGCATAGTTCCAGAACTTTTAAGTAAGACATCCCTGGACATACAGAGGCAGAGACAAGATGGTTGTGAATGGGATGGATCAGAAGCAGTGGACATGAAGATGAGAAATCTGATCATACGCAGGAGGGATATAGAGACTAAAGCCAAGAACAGAGAAGGGTGGCATCTTTTTGTAGACAGCCTTTGCTCAACTGGGAGCTGAAAGGCAAAAAAGAAGTGACTTATTTACCAAAAAGCATCAATATGACTGCTCAAACTTTGCCTTAAAAAGAGGAGGAAGTGCTTAATAACATAAAATTACTTACCTTTTCATCTCCTTTATCATTTCCTCCTCCACCAGTCCCTCCTGATTGACGTTGACCCTAAGGAGATGAGAGTTTCATAAAAATATAATATTTGTGTGATTCTCTGTGGTGAATCGGCTCATTGGTCTTTCTCAATGAGCAGATACCTCCAAAGGCAACAGAAACTATTGTTTGGAATAAGATAGGGTAATACTCCTTATGTATTGCTCATTACGCCACACAAGATTGAGCATGGTGGATTGAGCATCTGCCCGTCTTCATTTCTTGTGATCCAGTTTTTTCCCAGCCCTGCAACTGCTAAGGCAGTATGAAGGGATAAGGATAACAAAACAAAAATGTGTGATGTGCTTGCAAGTATGTACACTTTTGTGAATGTGTGTGGGTAGATGGAGGTGTATGTCAAAGAAATATTTCTGTATTTTTTATGTATATGAAGAATAGAGGAGCTGGCACTGGAGATGGATGAAAATAAACAGAAAGTGTAGGCACAGTGCTGAGGTGAGTCAAAGCCAAAGAAGGAAAGGAAAAAACGAAGTTGGAGGAGGAGGGAATCAAAACCAGGACTTGCCATGGCACTCATTTGCCTGGCCATTGCCAGGACAGCAGGCTTACCAACTGAGCCATCCACCACTCTAAAGAAAAAGTGGTTTCAAGCTAAACAAAAAGATAAATATACCTTACCCAATCTTAAAATGTAACACAGCTTTCAACTCTTACTGAACAAGTTAGAAGTAACATCATGATTGTCTGGAGCTGAAAAAAGTACTCTTTTCAGACTCCTGTCAAATGTATGGTCATTCGCAGCACCCTTTCCCCTCTAATTTAAAAAAAAAACCCGAAAGCACCATCCAACTGAATAACCAATTAGAGTGGAAGTGGAATAAAAGTATTTTAAAAGCTTTAAACCAATAGTTTCACTTACGTTTTGTGATAGAACACTTAAATATCGATACATTCATATAAGTTGTTAATTATCCCATAGGGTAGCCTGCCCCAATTCCGTGCACTTTGAGTCCCTTTGCAATTCTCTCTTCCACCTGATCATAAACTACAGCTCTAACATCCTTTCAAAGATTGTGAAAATAGTAATTGTATGAATACGGTGTCGAGAGGAGAACAAGACAAAGCCATAGAGAAAGGTA
>JBCIKM010312981.1:0-21344 GCA_039654465.1 Melibe viridis | reverse complement strand
CCTATGGCATAGCCTTTAAAATCATCAGGCCGCACAAGCCTCTCCACCACGCCAAGGCAGGGAACATGGAGAGGAAGCTGCTACTTGCTGGATTGAATTTTACGGGATCGTAGTTGTTTTTCTTATCATATAAAACTTGTTACTTTTTAATGAAATAATCCTAACAGCATTGTCATACTCCTTATTTGTAAACTTAGTTATTTATAAAGTAGAGGTGTAATGAATGATATTTTCTAAACATTTAACAAACATGCAGACATAAGATAACAACACATTTATTAAGTACTGGTATGTGATAAAACATATAAAGCTTTATATATACATGCTGCTTAAGATAAACTTTCGTAAATAGATTGAATAATTTTGACATATCCAGGAAACAAATAAAAACCAGAGAATGGTATATTATTTTTGGCGAATTCATCTACAGAAATAAACACTCATTCTTTGAAAACGCAATGACAGACCTTTTAAATCTCCATATGGTCTAGAACCTTGAGAGCAAAAGGCAATTTTAAAGTATCACACATAACCAAAGTACTAAACAATAAGAAATGTAAACCTTTTTTCACCCAGGAAAAAGAAAATAATGGTTAAAAGTGAGGTGACAAATGAGAGCCAAACAATAAAAGAATTGATTTGATAAGCAGCTAGCCATTGTAAGATTAAAAAAAAAAAATGTGGTTCACTGTCAACACAAGAGCACTCTCAGATAGCTCTCATGTAGGTAATAAATTAAAAAAAAACCAACCAAAAACAAGGCATATAGAGATGTTTGATAAATACTTTAAGAAAGTCCAATATCCAGATGATGAACAATTATATCAATGTGGGATATGAATACAAAACCCCTCAAAGGAAATTCATAGCCCATGCATATTTGACATTGATAAAGCAACTTAAAAGTAAGTATGTCAAAAGAAAAATGCAAAGCATTCAATTGTTAATGCTTGTAAAATAACAGCTTACTGCAGAAAAGCACAATAATTCAGTTGAATTTCTAAAGAGAAATTGTTTTTGTGTTTTGTAATTGTACATAAACGATAAATTTTAACTGCTTCTTTCCATTTGTGAAGTACAATGATAGAAATAAAAAAACCCCAAAAAAACAACCAAAAAAAAAAAACAAGTAAAAGGTCTTAATTTCCTGTGCAAATTGTAGAAGTATGAAAATTAAAAAGTAAAAAGAGAATATTCAACATGAAATAAAAAGTGAAATGCTGAATTTTTTGAACGAAACATTTTTTTCAAACTTCAATGCAATGACCATCAATGCTGAAAATATTCTGAAATGAAATACATGCAACTCATGCCATATTTACCTTCTCCTCATCACACTTGAAAGAATAATTGTTGATAAATTTACAAGACTGTTAGATTGTTTCATGATCGTTTGAGAAAATTCATCATACAACATCATTTGGGTTTTTTTGGTCGATATACAATTTTTGGTATATTTAAAAGGGAAACACAATGACTATAGAGAAGATTTATCATAATACTGCTTTTGATCACATATTTTGTGAGCATCATTTAATGAGTTTATTCAATTTCTGCTGTTTTTATTTCTATCAGGCACCATGAAGGTAATGTAAGTAATGAAATCACATTTTCATACAGTTTTGAGGAAAATGCTCCAATTTTTAGACAGTACTTTGTGATGTCTCCTAAGTCCTTATTGAGGCAAATATCAACTACTCGGTATCTATTATTTGATATAAAGCACAAGTGTTAGGGATCCCAAGAGTGCCTGCACATAGAAGCATAACACATTTTAGTAAATCAACACCTGCAGCTAACTGCCTACATGGCAAGGTTGGAGATGTTTTAGTACTTCTTACAGGCTGATGGAAAAGAAATCACTTTTATCGGCAGCAAATGGATTTCTGAGAGATCACACTTCTATCTCAACTGCAAGATCCATGCTAGAAATGCACTCTATAGACAACTTCTACTTCAGCAATTGTTTTCCATTGATCTTTGCAACTGCTTCCCATAGATGGCCTTGAGCAGCCATGTCGGCTTTGACCCTTTGTAGTTTTAGGAGTTGCATAAGTGGTTCCAACATCTTAAGAACATTAAATCCAAAGTTTCAAAGTTGATGAACATTTTTCTTTTAATGCAAGATGAGCATCAGCTCAAATATTAAAAATCTCCATGAAATGGCTGAATCACATTTTTGGGAACAAGGTAATTTAAAAAATTGCTGAGTTCAAGTGTTAGCAATATCCCTCTGACCTCAGTCACATTGAACAAAAAGCCAACATATTGTACACTTGATAAATATTAACAAGTAATTAAACATTTTTGATTTGCAAAAGAATTCAGGTCTTGTGACCATTTTTACAGTTTTTATTTTTAAAAGAGTCATGTTTCCATCAATGTTGCTTTGGATTCAATGATTTTTAGACATTTTCCTGTTTTTGCAAAATACTCTTTGCTTTGAATCGACTGTATTATGGGTGTTTTGATTGCTCTGTGTTGAAATTTCATCTTCACAATTTGCCAAAGCTAAATTCTATAGGCCTCTATTTTCATGTCTTTTAATGGTTTATACAATTTTGTACTCAAACTTAAGGGGGCATGGTATATATTTTGTTCAAGGATCTCAAATCAATGGCAATCAGTCTTTTAAAATGTGCTGCAGGCAGTTAAGCTGCCATTCAATCAAAATCAGCACAAACCATTTTTTGAGGTCAATTACCCAGAGTAAAAACTAAAAGCAGGAAAGCCTTAGGTCAGATTTGAGACATAAAGAATTACATCTCTAAAATACTCTGCCTATTTGCAAGAAAGATCTAATCCTTGCAATAATGAAGTTTTCATATTAGATATTCAGTGATGCTGTTATGATTACCTCTTTATAGATACTGCTCTCCACAACACCAAGTTTTGCCGGTGCTGCAGGTCGAAGTGTTTCCATAGCCACTCCTGTCAGATTAGCTTTCTTTTTATTGTTTAGAGCAATATACATCTGGTAGAGTAATCTGGTTGCCATCCCATGCTTTTCTGTCATAATATCCCGAGCAACATTGGTGTTGAATGGAATGCCCAGTAGATCAAGTACCGGCTCCAACCTCGTGAAATTATTGAGTTTAGAGTCAGCTGTCCTGAGAGAAAAAACAAACAAACAATGAATGACTTTCTCTCAATCAATCAATTATCTTTATAGCTTTACATGCATTAAATTGTCAACAATCAATACTGATAAAAGTTTTAATACAACTTACCATTATCAACCTTTCTGTGTGCAAGGATGCTGATGAAAGAGGAAAAACAAATACCAAGATATTTTGTTATGCAGGACTCCATGAAAGCCCTTTAGGTCTAAAGATAATACTTTTTCTTACTTGCTTTGTGAAAACTGATCAAAGTCATCTTGCAATTGGTACTTGCTCATAACTTCTCCGATGAGATAACCTGATGCAAACTCTTTAGCAAATGATGCTTGATCTGGACAAAGATAGAAAACATGCGTTTTGGGGCTTTGGAAATGACAGAAGATACCTAGTTTTTAGAACAGTTATTGTCATATAAAAAAAATTTTTGATTTCTTTCTCTCAAGTTTGAAAGACGTTGAAAATATCCCCGACAAATCTTTCAATAAACATTTAACTCTTACACCAATAACAAACAACAAATATAGACTTGAAGCTGTCCATTGTAACTCACAATACACACTAATCCTAGATATTTAACTGGTGCACTTGGAAGGGACCAATGATCAAATTGAGCCTAGTAGGGAAAGAGGTAAAAAACTTAGAAGGCTCAACTTATAACTTGCAGAAATTAACAATAAAAACCTTAAAATCAATATAAGGCTTTACTGAAAGGAAATTTTAATATACCTATATCAAACTCAGATTTTTGCAAAAATCCTTATTTCCAAATTCTAAAAGAAGGTAAAATAAAGTTAAGTAAAGAGCAAATTTCTATAGAGCCTTTTGCCGAGGCCTCAAGGCACTTCCCAATACCATATCCCTGGCAGACAGCGTGCATTCTAACATATACATAAAACATATACATGATGATACAAGACACCGATTAGACATGTTACAATCTTTTGGAACAGATAGACAACATTGTTTACAACCAGGGGGACCTCCAAGCTTTACAATCATCTCTTATAGGATGAGATAAGTTTGGTAATGTGCCTTTCCTAAGGACACAACTCGATAATGGCCGAAGGGATCGAACCCCTTCCTCCACAGCATGGAAGTCCAGCTCTATACCAGTTGAGTCACACAGGACCTCCTAGTTTATTGTCCATCGCCTATAGGACTAGATGCTTTATCCCACCTATTTAGGATGAGGGAGTGGCTTCCAAACAGTTAAATGGCCCATCATATTTTTGCTATACACAGGACTCAAACCCCTGGTTTTTCGGTTTGAGAGGTGCCTGTACCTCTATCCCACAAGGGAATGATAACCCACCAAAAATTGACCGGAAAAATTTTCGACCCTAACCCATGACCTTTTGGATAGGTGAGCACTGTACCTCTATGCCACATATGCCCATGGAAAAATTCCTGGATTTATCAGCAGATTCAGTTGAAATGTGGACATAATAAAGAAGTGTCTTGATAATAATACATTTAGATCGAATTATAAAACAGGCCTTCATTCGGCTCATCAAGAATTGATTTGTTATAATGGGTCTTGTGCACACATTGACAGTAATACTCCAGCCTCACTGAGCCCGTCAATATAACTTAACAGAAGATGAAGAAGACAACAGCCAGCATTGTGTGACAAACTGTCCTATAATTTCCAGTAGCAGAAAAGCAAAATATATTTTTACCACTTACCAACGCGTTTTGAAAGCTTGAGCTCATCATTGAGCCACTGACACAAAATGTCAGTCATTTTCCAAAGTTTTCAATATGATTTAGTTCAAGAAAAGAAACATAAAAAGTCGTGTAACTTTGCACCATCCGCCATTTTCACGCCTCAAAATGCAACCATAGTAACATACCAAAGAGGCATTTATTTCAGATAGTCGTAAAGAAATAGATGTTTGTTAACATCAATCATAAAAAATGCTTATGATTATAAGAAAAATATACATGTGTGAAATATTGATAAAGTGATGTGATAAAAAGACTATGCAATAGAAAGAATCGTTTGTTTATTTTACGGCTTTAAATATAAGGGGAGTCACTCTAGTAATTGCGGTCCAGGTTGCTATGCAACTTACCTCCGATTCTCGGTACGCATTGGAGATTGACCTCACGAAAAGAAGGATTGGGCCTCGTAAACATTTTAATACCTTGTTCTTTAAGAAAAACGGTTCGAATTTATCATTGAGGTTCATTCTTCATTGAATTATCCATCTGATGGTAACAACATGGCAGAGAAAAAGTTTAGTGGAGCACCTTTCGGAACCCAAACTGCAAGGTAGCGTATAAATCGAGCTACCCTATTTTGCTCATGAATCAAAGAATATATCTATAGATGGTTACTCTTAAGACAAATACGGATGATGCTATTCTGCCTACATCCAGAGGGGTTATGAGATATGTTGATTTATTTTGAAATATATTATACCTACCCTAGCATGTGTTTATATTTAGACGTGATTATTCGTACAATAGTAGGAATAACTGGCCCGGTTATTTGTACAATTGAAGAAACACAAAAAAATAGACAAGTAAATATGATAGATCAAAGAGAAATATATATATTTCTGTGCAGTAGTCATCCACACATTTTTTAAGAAAAAATGCAGGATACATTTGACAATCGGATTATAAAAAATAAAAAATTGGATGCTAGCTGAGGGTCGAACCCGTAACACTCTGCTCGCAATGCCAACACACTTACACAGCGGATAAAGAGACATTAACCAGTGAGCGATACAGACGTATATTATGCTGCCTAATTTTCCTTCGGTTGGGGAACAGGAACTGATACTGTCCCACTTTTTTAGTAAAAATTTGAAAGGATCAAATTTCTCTTTTCTTATTTGTTTATTCTTACAGTCACACAGAAGCCCAGACAGTGTCAGTTGAAAAAGGGACAGGGCCTGGAGGGAAGGGAAATGGTAAAGTGCAAATGAATGCAAAGCTTTTTGGCCTATAAAATACAGGATGCATTAGATAATTGGATACGATAGGGAATAAAGAAAAAAAAACAAATGGATCTAGCGGAGGGTCGGAAAATTACTGGACAATATGATAGGGACAAAAGAAAAAAAAATGGATCAAGCATGGGGTCGAACTTGTAAAATGGACCTTTCTGCTACAAACCTGTCAGTGCTGTAGCTAAGGCACATAAGGAGAGTAATCAGGGTGTATATTATTCATCAGGATTAATCCATCATAGGTAAATTGGCTCATTGGTCTCCCTCAATGAGCAGATACCACCAAAAGCAACAGCAATTTTTGTCTTCATTTCTTGTGATCCAGAGTTTTTCCCAGCTCCTTGGAGCTGGGTCCTGACACTGCTAAGGCAGTATGAATGGATATGGATAACAAAACAAAATAAATTAACCCACCGTTGATGCTTAAGTACAGGAACATTCACATTGTCTATTTAAATGTGAGTAACTTCGGGTAATTTTTTTGCAAAGGGAATCGGAGGTTCCATGTATGCTGTGAAAAGTGAAAAGAGTAGCTCCTAGGCCACTTTCTGGGCAAAAAATTATTTAAAGAATTCTCACGTTTTTTTCTTACGTTACTCCTGTGATTGAAAAATCCATTCTTACAAGTCTGGTTCCTAGTGATCAATGGCTCATTCCAGAAAACTCTGTGTCTGTCTCTAAATATATACAGTAGGGGGTCCTAACTTTAAGAGGTATTGATGCTATATTGTGAGGAAGTCAAAGTTTCATCTAAGGCACACATAATGATTGGAGTTTGCTTACTGTTCTAAGCAAAACAAAATTTTAAAGTCATAAAATGGAACTAGTGATTTTAATTTGATGAAATTTGTAATGTGACATTGGGGATTCATCACAGTTGTAGCTAACCTCTTCATTGTTATGTAAAGCCTTTTTTAAAATTTCAATGCACATTTGTTATTTTCAAACAGATTTGATGTTACTGGTGTTCACCCAAAGAATAAAACGCCTGGGACATTCACACAGATTCCTTATGATAAACATTCTATGATAGATCAGGTAAATGTACTTTAAGTTCTTCTAACACTTAAATAGTTTCTAATTCAGGCATTGCAAATTTCAAATCTTCAGGTAGGATGAACAACAATCCAATCAGGATCTAAGTTTGCAGTATGATATTAGTTATTAATATACCTATGTCAGTAAAAAAGTCTTGCTACCGACTTGTCTAACTACTTTTATCAAGTGACCCTAATATTCTTGCCATTGGTTGCATTGCCAGGTCATAAAAAGAAAGATATTTTATGTCGGCCCCAAATGGTTGAGCAGGATTAGATGCAGAGCTGTTTCACATCCTTTTGTTTCCTTTAGACAAATATTATGTGCTCTGTCTGTGAATGAATACCTTTGAAAATTAATATGTCGTAATGTCCCTGTTCCACCCATTACCATGACCTTGAGTTCCACAAAAAGAGGCAATGATGCCAAGACATCAAAACAAAACAACACTAGATCAGGTTTATCTCTAGATTCTTAAACCAGTTCCTAGACAGCCAAACCCCCACCTCATGATCAGTACTGATATCAAACACTTTCCCAGGTTCCTGATGTTGCTGAATTTGGAAAAGATAGTCCTCCACACCTGTTGCCAATGACTATCACTTGCTTGATTAGTCACAACAAATCCCACTGTTATATGATTTTGAGACAAATCAGTTGATTTAAAGCAAAAATCCTCTTCATGTTATTCAGTATCAAATTCAGTGCTCTCATTAACTCCAGGTACACATCTGTTTATTCATATTCCCAGTTTAAGCTCCTTAATAGTTTTCCTGAATAGTAATGTAAAAGGACAAACAACTATTTAAAATATTTCTCTGATGATGTAGCCTATATTTAATGATAATTTGTTTTTCATGATGATGTGGCAATGATAAGCATCTAAGCGTCTTCTTTATGGAATTTGACTGCACGTCTTGGCCACATTGGTGTAATTTTAGACTTTAAACTTATTTTTTAGAGCATCTTAATTAAGGATTTACAAGCTGAATCAGCATATTCACAAAATTGGTTAATTTTGATCAGATGTTTTACTTCTTTCATACAGGAAAATCTGTATCACCCAGCAGAAATGAATACAAAGAAAATTGACAGATTTGACAATCATCTTAAAAATATCCGTTCCTCTTTGAAAACTACCCAAGACCAGATAAAAGAAATTGCCTTGATTAAGGAAGGCAATTCTTCAAAAAGGACTGGTATAAAAAGTCACAGTATGGATAGATTATTTTCCAGTATAAGTGAGCTTCAGTCTCCTAAACTGAATGAGAATTACAACTTTCCTTATCATGGAAAATTTTGGGCAGGAAATCTGGACTTAGCTGCAAATAAGAAGCAGGAGAAACTACTGCATGGCAACAAAGATATCGGTAATAAAGAAGTCTGTCAAAAGAATAAAACTTTACTTACTGATTCAGCAAATCAATCTGCAGTTTCTTCTG
This sequence comes from Melibe viridis, assembly GCA_039654465.1. NCBI lineage: Eukaryota > Metazoa > Mollusca > Gastropoda > Nudibranchia > Dendronotidae > Melibe > Melibe viridis. Next base: position 12,782 of record JBCIKM010312981.1, on the reverse strand, counting down.
GTAACCTCAATTATAATTCAATCGCACAAAAAAATGAATCAGTCGAGTCAAGGTATGGCAAACAGAATGAATATACAAGTTTTCAAACAGAAGAGGACCATAAATTGTTTTCCCCAGAACCGAAGGATATTTCACCATATGATTTGGAATCAAAGAAAATCACTGAGCAATTAAAAAAAGATCAGGTTGATCACCCGCAAGTTCTATTGGAGAAAGATAATGCAGAGTCTGGGGAACGTGAATGGTATTTAATGCCTAAAATTTTGACAGGCTATGAATATCATAGTGATGTTTATATAGTCCCTCACAATAGTGAAATTGCGGTCACTCCTGAAACAAGACATAAAATACCAAAGAAAAGGATCCCATGTCATGAGTTTGTGGTATGGATAGAAGAATTTTTTTAAAGATTCATTCAACTTGAAGTTAAAGATTCTATTTTTTATTTGATGAAATGTCGTTTGAATTTTTTTTTTTAAAAAGAAACAAGTTCAATTCTTTCAACAACATAATGTATGGATTGAAAAAAAATTCAAAACCATGACATCTTGCCTTATGACAGTCTACAATTTAAGTCATCCACAACAGCCTTCTTTATTTCTGTGCAAAAAATTCCTCATCATTGTCTGTATCATAATAATATGTTTGCTATTTGCTGTAGGCTTATCTTTTTAGGTTGCTATTCAGCACAAATGGAAGCATATTTTTAGGACCAAATTTCTTGTAAGAGTGTCAATTTCATGTCCTTTATCCAATTTTGTGTCTGACATGCAGGAGCAGAGCTAAAGGCTTCTCATGAAAATAAGAAACCTCAATCAAGTTTTACCAATTTTGCATTTAAGTAATAATTAGGCACTGCCCTGCGTGTCATTCTAAATGGTATGTTTCAAACCTTAAAATCTGTGCCATCTCATTGCAAGTGAAATGGAATTCTCTTAATGTAATAAGGCTCTTGAAATGTTTGTCTGTTAAATCAATAGTGTTGTAAATTTTTAAAGGGTGATAGAAAAATGCTTGGTTGTGTAAACATGTCAGGTTCCTTAAAGTTGTACTGGTGAAACTTATTTTAACTTTTTTGATTTTTGTAATATTCAAAATTCAAAGCAGATCCTTTTTGTAGCAATAATGATCAATACAGGATTCCATTTGTCTAGCTATGAGACAGCATGGTGGACTGATCATCTGCTTGTCTTCATTTCTTGTGATCCAGAGTTTTTCCCAGCTCCTTGACACTGCTAGGGCCGTATGAAGGGTTAACGATAACAATGCATGAGACATGAAAACAAAGGTCTCTTTTCCTTGTATTAATCAACAAACCCTCATATCAGGCAATCGTTTCTTTTTTCCCCATTAATCACAGCTTCATGTTGTTTGAAGACAATCTTGACTTAATAGAAATTTTGCTTGGACAGTGGCCATATAACCTGCTCTTTTGGATTTTCCACTGTCAAGAGTTCTTTTATGTCCACAACATACATTTGAAATCACTAAGTTTAGTGCTGATCTCTGATAGGAGTAGGTACTCGATCCTACATACCTAAAGGACTATGAAGTACATTCTGACCAGAAAAGTTTGTTATTTGCTTGGGAAGTGGAGTGTCAACTTGATTTGTAATTCTTTTTCCTTGATGAGTTAGAAGTAGAAAATGTGGCCAAATCATTTATTGTCCATTAGTAGATAGCACTACGAATGCAATTATTTGATGTCAAAGGGACCTGCAACTGTGTCCTAGCATGTACCTCATTGTCTGTTGTTACATTAGGACTGGATGTACTTTTATCTTTGTTTCATGTCAGCAAAGAAAATGGTCGTTAAAACATTCCCCCTTAATATATTCCCTGTTGGTTTCTTTCTTTGTACTTGATTAATTTTGAAGGAAGTTTGCATTTTGTTGAAGGTTTTCTCTTTCTTTCTCTCTTTCTTTACCTTAATACCTTTCAGTTTTATGCCCTGTGGTAAATTGGCTCATTGAACTTTATCAATGAGCAGATCCCACCAAAGCAATAGCAGCTATTGTTTGGCTTAATATCTAGTAATATCCCTTTTATTTTTCATTATGCCACGCAAGATCAGGCACAATGGACTGAGCTTTTGCCTTTCTTCATTTCTTGTGGTCCCAACACTGCTTAGGCGGTACGAAGGGATATGGATAACAAAACAAAACAACCTTCTGGTTTTAAGTCTGTCAGTGATGCTCATACTCCCTTCACTGTTTATTATTGAGTGATGTCATTTTTACATTTTCCACGGGCTGAATCCTCCTTTACATAAATTCTAATAATGACTTCATCCACATTTTCTTATTCTTTGGTCTCCCTCCAGGTTGTTTTTCTTCTTGTTTGTAGTCCAATATTTTGCCGGGGCTTCTGGTAGTCCTTATGACCTAGATCTGAAGGTAGTGCTCATCCTATGCGTATAGTCAAACCATCTCAGCTGTTTATTCTCTATTTTAGTCTCTAAGCTTTCAGTTCCTACATTTTTCCTGATTCTTGTATTTCTGATTCTATTCCTCTTTGTCTTGCTTATTGAACAGCTTAAAAATTTCCCGTCTGTTGCCTGTAATTTATTATGTTTTGACAGTCAAGATTTACTCACATAAATAAGTGGAGGGGGCTTTTTTTTTTTTTTTTTTTTTTTACTAAATCAACACGGGCCAAACATCTAGTTGGACGGGGGAAAAAAAAAAAAAAAAAGTGGAGGGGGCTTTCTCTCTATGGTCTCATTTCTTTCTTTCTTTCTTGTTGTTTGGGCTTCTGGGGTTGACATGCCACACTTTTCCAAGTCACGCTATCCTGGGCTAACTAAGTTGAATTTATTTTTAGCCTATTCTCCTTAGTTCTTCAACTTAATATATTTTGGCTGTGCCGTGAGCCTGTTTGAGTCTCTGGAAACGTCAATAAAATGCCCTGCAAGTCCAACGTTATCTAGTTTTAGTTTTATCTTCTGATTTCTTACGAGTGAAAATCTAGAATACTCACTATGCAGTGGGGTGCAATATGAAAATAGCTTTATATAATTCTACTTGTTTTTTCTTTAAAACTTGAATTGAAATCTAAATCAATTTATATTTTTCTGGATTTGTTGTTGTTTTCAATCCTTTTTTTTTTACAGTGAAAATGTAGATTGTGCAAAGTTTAAGTTCTTTTATATCATGTTCTTTTTGGGTTTATTGATAATTTTCTTTCTTGTTTTATTTTATGCTCTTAAAAAAGACATCTACAGCAATGAATATTTGTTCATCTTTACATTTTTTTTGGATGTTTTGAGAGTAATGCCTTCTGAGCTTAAATTTTACAAAGCATACAATACATCCATCTTTATTTTACTCTAGAAGAAAGCTTTCATTCATGAAGTTGATATCACAATTGTTTAAAAAGAAAATGTACTTGGCATAAAGAAAACAAGAGTCCAGTAGAAAGGAGAGTTAAGGCTCCTTTACTGGAACACTGATTTGATCTGAATCTACTCTGTGATTTGGAAGAAAATGAGCTATATCATACTGGTTGAATTCATATTCTTTTTAATGAATTCATAATCCAACAATGCTAACTCATTTTATCTATTGACAATTTTGCAAAGCTAATTGATAAACAATTCCTTTGAAATAAAGTTCAAAATGCTAGATAGAGGTTTTTGACTTACCCCTTGTTTATATGCATGATTGGGTACATGCATTATTGGAAATGATAGGATCTGATCAGCAAAAATATACCCTCAACTTCACACTGGTGTATGATTTGTTCAGATATTTTGCCTTGTGATGATACCATTATATGGAAGGCATTACATTTCAAATACTCCTAGTAAGTTAGTATTTAATTTCACAGTGCACTTTTGAAGTCAACTGTAAAATCCAATCAAACAAGATGGAACCTGTCCAGGACACACACCTATCTTAAAAGGATACCTCTTCCCAGTCCTTATTTGGCTTAATCTTAAATTTTTTAACCTGCTAAGAAGGAAACCTATCTAAGATAGAGCAATTTTTATTTGTCTCGTCAAACACATAACACATTTGTCTGTGTATTGATCCTTAAAGTAATTGTTAATTTTTTTCAAAGTAAACTATTTTCAATTCAAAATTTGAAATTTCATGTGTACAACAAATTAAGTATGCCTGATTCTTCTATAAAAAATGAAAATAAAAACCCCTCAAAACAACTACAAAACTTTGACACAAAATTACTATAACAATACCTCATTGCAAACAATGAATCTATCTGCTTCAAGAAAAGAAAAAGGCTAAGAAGAATGTATTTTTTTTTTATGTCAACATGATGTATATGACCAAGATGCCTATAATATTCACCAACCTTAAGATCATGAAGTTGCAGTTATTTTTTCTGTCCAGAAAAGAAAATTGGGACCTGGTGCGTACAACACAATTGTTGGAGGGTTTAGTGCAAACCGTGTGGAGCAGAAAGCCTCGGGACCAGGATGGGCCCGGCAGCTGGAAGTGGAAAGACTCGCTGCTCTGCCTCATTTGTTGTACAAGGAGCAGTGGGAGGAAAATAAAATGCTGGTATGTAAATGCTGAGCAAGGAGTGTTGTAAAGCTCACAATAATATCTGCAATAGTAGTTTTATGTAATCTATTCAAACATTTATAAAGAGATTTTTTACAACTTTATTTCAGTAACACTTCATTTTGATAGCCATCCAATATCTATAATCCAGTATGGATAAAATTGTACATCAAATCAATTTATTTAAGTAGATTAAGAGTTATGAAAAGAACTTTCAAAACAGTAAAATGATAATCAATTAATGCAAACAAAATATATTCACGTACTTAGTCTGAATACAATTTTGCAGAGAATCTGGTTTTCTTCTCCTTTATTAGTCTGTCTGTCTGTCTCTCCCCCTGTCATTCTCTGTTAACCTCTCTCCCTTTCTCTGTCTGTCTCCCTCCCCTCCCCTCTTTGTGTTCTATTGAAGCATTTTAAGAAAGCTGAAATTATTCTCAAATATCTTTCTTGTCACAATGTAGAAAAGGAAACTGGGACCTGGCTCTTACCAAATAAAAGATTTCATTCAGACAGCTGACCTCAAACCAAGAAGTAATAGAGGAATTTGTGAAAACCTTGCACCACGCTTTGAAAAAGCTGTCACTGTGAGCATGTGTTATTTTCTGTCAAGAAAGATTAATTCACTTACATCATGACCATCGGTTGATACAACAGTTCTTAGTAAACAATTAACTATTTGTTATTCATTATAAAGAGGTGTCTTGCTTTTATTTAAAATTCTTTTATATTCAGCAAACCTTTAGCAATTTTAATGTCTCAACATAATTTTATCCTGACATGGTCCTAGTCTTTTTATTAGTTTGTTTTAAACTTACAGGTTCTGCTCTTTTTTTTAAATTAAGTTAAGCTTGGTCCATTGTTCTTATAAACTACATTTTCTTATTTCTCATAATTCAGAATTGCTTTCATCTGGAATTGATACAAAATATGTTTTGAAGACTGTTTTTTTTTAGTTCCTCATACATTTTCTCAGTGCCAATAAGAACTACATTTTCTTATTTCTCATAATTCAGAATTGCTTTCATCTGGAATTGATATAAAATATGTTTTGAAGACTGTTTTTTTTTAGTTCCTCACACATTTTCTCAGTGCCAAACCTCCAAGCATGTCCCTGGTTTGATGTTTTTATTTGAAAGAGCCATACTAATACTATCATATCTTTTGTCAGATGAGTGAAACTTACTTTCTATTTTTTTATGGTTTGGATTGGATTGTGTTCATGCTATGGAAATGCAATAAGACATGATGATATACAGGAGCTCTTCATTGTGTTTGTGAAATCATATTTTATCTTTCATGTAACGCATGTATGTATTTATAGGGCTTTATCCATTTTTTTTTCACCTGTTGGATTTTATTTCTGTTTGGCATTTCTTTTTGTCTCTCTCTCTTTTTTTTGTTCTTCTCATTTTAAGTTTATAGTTGGTATTAAATCAGGCTCAGCAATTTTCTTCTTCTTTTTTTTTTTTTTTTATTAAATCTTTGATTTTCTGGCTTATCATTTTCAAGTTCAGAGTTATCACTCAAACATTGCATATTGACAATTCCAATTGCAAAGAGCATCAATATCCTTTTTCTATATTTCAAATATATGAACACAAGATAAAGTAAAGGGAATTTGATTTAATCCTTGTAGAACTTCACCCCCGGTCCCGGCACCTACGGCATGGGCGGTGTGCCCCAAAGGGCCATCGAGGAGAAGTGCCAACAATCCACCAGCACCAAAGGCATGCTGGAATCTGGAGACAGGAAGAGGAATCTCCCATCTGTGGTGGGGACTTGTACCTCTCTGCTATGATCTCATTTCTTGCTACTAAATGCCTCTGAGCAGATAATACTTGTTAATGATAATCATATTAATGATAATGATAACATAGTAATAAGGATGATGATAATGATACTACTACTACTACTACTACTACTACTACTACTACTATTACTACTACTAATAATCATCATAATGATAACAATTATAATTTTGATAATAATCGTTGTGTGACCTGTTTTCAAACCCTAATGTGGGACAAATTTGAAAAAAAAAAAAATTTCTGCCTGGCTTGAACAAATTTTGTTTATTTTGTTTTTGTTTCGTTTTGTTTTTATTTGTGTGTTGAAGAGTTTTGTAACAGTAATCTTTGTTGAAATAGGAATTTTGATTTTGTTGACAATGCTCTGCTTTTCCAATGTTTGCCTTAGCTCGTAAGTTTCATGATTAAAAAGGTATCTATATTATCTCAGCTAACTCTGCCCATACTATGTGTTAGACCACAAACAAGCTGAAGGCAGTGCCCATGCGTATTTAACAATAGAATGAGTTTATTACTAGTCATGTTGTTTTATAATATTTGAGAAGAGACTAATAGAAGGGCTGCTGGCAAGCACTTATTTTGGGGCTAAGGTATTTATTGAAAGAGTGAACAGATAACAACACACACTGTGTTTGTGTAGAAAGTCTAGGGTTAATTGAATAAACTATATCTGAACAATTGAGAGAAGAAAATGTTATGATGTATGCATTTAAGTTGATCACTATCCTCTGTGCTCCTTTTATCTTGTTTATTCTCCTTTTTCATTAATTTCTTAAGGGATCGCATTTGGGTCCTGGAACATACAGGCACAAGACTTGCACCGAGGAGATGCTGAACAAAGTCACAAGTCTTAAAGGCCCATATGAACTTTACTCTGGAGACAGGAACAAACCTATATCAGAGGGATACCAGGCAGCACCTGTAAGTGACTTATAGGAGTAGGAAAAAAAGAATGTTAACGTTTTAAATACCCTTGTTGCATGAATGAACAGGGTCTTCTTCATCTTAATTTGCCAATGAATGAAAAGTATCTTCTTCATCTTAATTTGTCAATGAATGAACAGGAGCTTCTTCTTCACTTCGTCTTAATTTGCCCATGAATGAACAGGGTCTTCCTCATGTTAATTTGCCCTGGTAAAAAAATTCCCATTCCAGAAAAATTGGGAAATTGTATTAAAGCTCAAAATGTTTGAAAATGAAAGATGTAAATATGTTCTTATTAAAATAGACAAACTTATGACTTTGGCACATCTAAATGGGCATCCTGGAAGGATTAAACTAGCTGTCGTCTATTTTTGGTTTCTCAAAAGGGTATTCTTAACTAGATGTATATTTCCTATAAAGAGCATTGGAATTTCTTTGAAATCAGGGAGAAAAGAAATATTGAGATATTTGCATGTCGTTCCAATTCTCCATTCAAGGAAACTGGTTTGCAAAAGTTATTAAATAGGCTATGCTATCATTGAAATGGACAATATGCAGTGTGTCATCTGAAATGATTTACAGAGATCAAATCATTTTGCATTCAATATTGAAGATAGATTTGTGATCCTGTGGAAGTTTTTATGCTTTTTATTGAGAAGTATTCACAGTTATCTTTTTTTTTAGTGAATGTGCCTGTTATTTGTGTGAGTGCCCCAAGTCCATGATTTGTGTCTAGAATAAAACAAGAGCTATAAACTGCTTACTTTATTTGTAGCCACATTTGAATTGCTCGACACAGTCACAATTTATTTAACTTAAAAAGATTTTGCTCTCTTGTTGACAAAAAATTTTTGCAGCATAGTATACAAATTATTTTAGCTCACAAAGCATTAAAAATATTTAGTACAAGATATTTTTCTGTTTGATATGTTTGCACAAGTTCTTACAATTTTTAATAATGAGTGATATCATTTTCTTTAACTTTGTTGAGTTTTTGATTAAAGTCACTTTCTACAAAAACAAAATAACAATCATTATTATCCCTGTTACGATGTAAATTCTTTCTGTTCCAGAAACTTGCTGACCTTGGCCCAGGACAGTATGAGATCGGTTCATTTGTGGATGACCTGTACAGCGTTCATAGAAAGACCCACGGGGCCTTTGGCAAAATGGTTCAGTACCCTGAGGTGCCAACTGAAAGAATATTCTTATTTTCTCAGGCTCACTATCCCAAGACAAAGGTAATTTGTATGGGATCACATGAAATTCTTTTTCTTTGAATATTGAGAACAGAAAATATGAATGGGTCTCTTCATGTGATTCAATGTTTTTTTTAAAAAAGAGAATGATTACAATTTGTCCTTGCTTTATGCTGTAGATCTACAAAATCTAAGTTACTTTTCTGTCTCAGACATAGCTTCAATATTAAACATCAAGGGAAGCTTGATAAACTTAGTTTGGGAGTAAGTGCTTGTTTTTGGTTCAGCATTGAGAAAGAATTGAGAACATTTCTTTGAATAATGATTATTCATTAAAAACATTAAAAAAAGAGATGAAAATAATAACCCTCATCATATGAAAATTTCCATCACTATAAAAGGTTGTTGATTAGAGATTTTTTATTTAAAAGTTATACCAGTATCTCATACACTGTTTAATTTATTATGATTAATGAAATGTCAATAAGCTGTTAATTGAATTGCTTATGATTTTAAATTCTTAAAAAATAAAATTTAACTAAAAATTCAAATTAAAAATTGAAAATGAAATGAGAAAATAAAGTATAACTTATTTATGCTAGTTATCCAAAAAAAAGTTTTTTCAGAATTTAGAATTTTTTTTCTCTGTTTTTATGTATTTTTCAGGATTTCCCCGGCCCTGGTGCATACTCTATGCAGAAATGCTCCAAGCCTCACTCCGTCAATAGCCCAGGGTTTCTTTCATCCGCTAAAAGGGACGATAAGATATCACAGAAATTTTTCACAAGAAACTTTGTGAGTAAAACTCTTTTAGCAAAGATATCACAGAAATTTTTCACAAGAAACTTTGTGAGTAAAATTCTATTGACACAGTATTTTTTCTTATTTTTTAATCATTCCATTCCATGTAGCTTCTGTCAGGAAAAAAATTGGAAGAATGAGAGTGAGAGAGTGTTGCTGTTACTGTTAAGATTTTGGGTTCTTTTTTTCAGAACCCTGTGGGTCCTGGCCGCTATGATATTCAGAAGTTTGCTGAAGCTCAGGATATAAATGGCCACTCGAGTGTCTTCAAATCCAAGACTGGGAAACCTGGTCTTCAAATGGCCAAATTCTTACAGTGAGTTCATGATACATGTTTAACTCTTTCAGAACAAAATTCTTTTTACTTTTTTAAACCATTCTTTTTACTTTCCTTTGTGGAAAGTATTTATTTGTCACCTGTCATACATTACTTATTAGAAAGAACCTCAGCAACTTATATATTTTTGGTGTTTGATGTTAACCGTGGAATTTTGGGAAGGTGCTATTCAGAAAAAACGTAAAAAGCATGAACACCGCATACAGCTGACTTACTTGTAGTAACAATAAGTGTCTAAGCACCTTCTTTATGGACTTAGACTGCATGTCTTGGCCCTATTAGTGTAATTTTAGACTACCTTATATATTTCTTTAGTATTATACAAAACAATTATTATCTTTTATTCACCATGAAAACGACAAAAGCTCTTGAAATGTGTTGAAAATCAATGACAAGTTTTGTCTGTCTCAAATTGCAGATAAAGTGCTAGATATCGGCAGTTGATGCAAATGTGATGTGTGCTGATATATCAAATTTTTTTTTTTTGGTGTCAAATGTTTCTTAAAACAGCTTGGAATCAGAAATTGTTTGGAGATTATTTTTAGACTAAAAAAAGGATTTGGCCTTATTTCATGCTTTGACGGTCAGCATCGGACATCGCCGATATGGTTAGGTAGGTGATGGATTGTAAATAAAAGAATCAAATGTTGATTTGAGTCTCATATATAGAACTGAAAGGGAACAGGAAGCAGTGCTATAGAAGACACATAGTAGAACTGATAAATTGGATGATGGTCCGCAACAACCACATAAATATAGACAATATATTGTTTAAGACTTTAAGACTTTTATGCTAGGAATTAGAAGTGAAAAGTCATTCTGGTGAAAGTTGTAGTGGTGATATTCTAGGCAGAATTTGTAGTAATCAATAGTTATATGTTATGAGAGAAAAAAACTGTGAGGGAACTGAATGAAGGGACAGAGCACAAAGTGGAGATATTGGTGCTAATAGAATTGTGATGTATCAGTACCAGTACCGTCCAGCAGCAGTGGTAAAGAAAAGAAATGAAAGTGGTATGGTATGGAAAAGATGAATAGGACACAAATAGAATAGAAAATAGTATGGAAAAGATGAATAGGACATAAATGGAATCATAAGTAGTATGGAAAAGATGAATAGAACACGAATGGAATCATAAGTAGTATGGAAAAGATGAATAGGACATAAATGGAATCAAAAGTAGCATGGAAAAGATGAATAGGACATAAATGGAATCATAAGTAGTATGGAAAAGAGGAATAGGACATAAATGGAATCATAAGTAGCATGGAAAACATGAATAGGACATAAATGGAATCAAAAGTAGTATGGAAAAGATGAATAGGACACAAATGAAATTAAAAGTAGTATGGAAAAGATGAATAGGACACAAATGAAATTAAAAGTAGTATGGAAAAGATGAATAGGACACGAATGGAATCATAAGTAGTATGGAAAGATGAATAGCACATAAATGGAATCATAAGTAGTATGGAAAAGATGAATAGGACACAAGTGAAATTAAAAGTAGTATGGAAAAGATGAATAGGACATAAATGGAATCAAAAGTAGTATGGAAAAGATGAATAGGACACAAATGAAATTAAAAGTAGTGTGGAAAAGATGAATAGGACACGAATGGATTCAAAAGTAGTATGGAAAAGATGAATAGGACACGAATGGAAAAGATGAATAGGACACGAATGGAATAAAACATAGTATGAAAAAGAGGAAGAGGACAAAAATGGATTGATTCAATCCTAAGTTTACTACATTAACTCTATTCATGCATATGGTGCAACTTTAATACCCCTATAACGATGTTTCACTGCATCAACAACATTGCAATGCTACTGAGTTACTGAGATTAATTTGCAATAATATGATTTCACCTCATTGTCTTTTATAGAGAATTTTGCATCAGGTTTTTCCTTTATCTCTATTTAAGTCTTGTATGGTATCCAAAAGTAAGTGTACATATGAATTTTCCATCGCAGGTTTATAGCTCCTAAAATGCTCAAATTTGTGAGTTACTTTTTTAAAATCGATTTAAAAATGTAACCTGTTGAGATATTGAAATGATTCTTTCATGAAAGTATGCGGAATATCCAGCAGTTTATACTTATACAAGTTTCATTAAAAATTCTAATTTATTATTAGATATATGATAGAAAATTTGAGTGTATATTTTTGGATATGGCTGTATGAGGCAAAAAATCCTTGGGTTATTTTAACTGCCTGTTGACTTGTACCAGCGTATGAGAGGCTATCTTCTTTGAATGCAACATATTGTCCTTGACCCTATATCTCTAATTCTCATATTACATGAAAAAGTGAGGAAGTTGTTCTGGTGTATAACTTATAATCATTGCTGTTATAAAAATACTATTATATTTTTGGGTTGAGGGACTGTGAGTTGATGTACGATAATTTCTCGGACTTCTTTTTCTTTGGTTAAACATTGATTCTGAATTCTATTTTTTCAATGTCTTCAACAGAGAGCGTATACGAGGTAAAGATGTCCCTCTTGAAAATCGTTTGTTCATCAGTGAACCAGAGAAACCATGTTTGGCAAGAGCTGTCACTGTTTTGTAAGAAGAGCTATGTTTTTTACGTGATAGTGACAGGAATGTAGAATTTTGTTGTCCTAGTTCACTATATTTTGAATTTGAATTTTGAGATGATACATTCTTTAGAAGATAACAACAACAGAAAAAAAAATATAATGAAATTGATTTTTTATCTCAAGCCATATTATTGTTTTGATCTCACATTTTATTTAGCAAGGTAATAGCTGTTTTGTATTGTACCTAAGTATAAGTATGATATTTTTTGAGATCGTTGAAGTCATTTGAGAAGTGTACAGCTGAATAAAACCTATTCATTTTATATCTACATAATTATATTAAAAGCAACAATACAAATGTATCTCCTTGGGCTGTGATTTTGTATAGTTATTAACATGACATGTCATAAAGGAATTGGAATGTTTTACCTATGAAAATATACACAATAATAGTATTAATAATAAAAAGAATCCTTCCTGGGCTTTAAGTTCAAAGAATTATCAAAGAGAAGGAGAGTGGAAGAAAAAGAGAGTCGTTGAAAAAGACAGATGGAGAGGAACGTGAGAAGAGAGAGAGAGAGAGAGAGAGAGAGAGAGAGAGAGAGAGAGAGAGAGAGAGAGAGAGAGAGAGAGAGAGA
>JBCIKM010312870.1:0-11522 GCA_039654465.1 Melibe viridis | reverse complement strand
AAGTAGAAGAGCCCACCAGGGACTCCCACCAACCACCCGCTGCCTTTGGAGGGTTTTCACCTCCTGCCGGCCCGCAGCGGACGTATTATATTCCCCGGGTCCCCACGGGGTTCCGATGGAGGGGACTTATGTGTCTTCGCTGTGATTCCAGAAGTGACTGGACTAGCAAGGAAATTGAGTTTGATGATGAAAAGCTTGTAGAAAAACCCCAAGACATCATCGATATTGTGATCTGTAACACAACACAATGAAGAAAAAATGACCCAGAACACAATGTTTTCTTTAAAAAAAAAAAAGGGAAAAAAAGTTGGTCTTTATTTAGAATGAGCTATTCAGTCTATACAATTAGTAGATGATAATGGAAAATCAATGCATCAGTGAAACATGATGGAACCAAATCATCAAAATGATGGTCAGGGATCGATGGAGCGGTGATGAAATATGCAAATAGGTCATGAAAGTAACATTGTTAAAAACATAAATTAGCATGCTTTTCAAAAATTAGAAATCTTATCACATAGATGAATCTATGCAGTAAAAACAAGTTTCCCCTGCCCCTCTTTAAAAAAAAAAAAAGGACAAAAGAGATACAGGCCGTTGCCAAGCAGTTTGCATGTGACGAAGCCTGAAAAGCCCCCATTGGAATGGAATGACTGCGTAGGACGCCATCACCAAGTTACAAAACTACTGACACCAGGGACAATGCCAGGGAAAGCCACCACTTGTTATAAATAACTTGGTTAGTCACAGTTTATCATCAGGCTACTGTTTAACTGCAATTGCTCTCTCCTAGAGTGTTGGAATTATTTTTTTTTTTTTTTCATTTACATGGAGTTAAATCTAAGGTACAATCATTAATGAAATACTACTAATCAGATAGGTACAAAACCCCCCCTGAACAAACAAGCAAATAAAAAAAAAAACAACCCAACCAAAACAGTGAAAGAAATCATCGCCACTTAAATTGATAAAGAGAGAGTGGCCTAATGCAATAACACACAGCAGGGCCTGCATCACAAAATGAAAGAACCTCTCAATGCTACCACAGGGAGCTCACATTTTGTTATAAGAAAACAAGAAACATCACAAACCTTTTCGCTGTAATAATATACTGTGTGACTTCATTGAAGCAAAACAGAGGTGAACTTTGAAAACACTGGTAGTGGTATAACGCCAAGAAGATAAGATTCAGACTTATAATACTACACGCATTAAACAAAGTTTCACAGCATTATTCTGAAAAAACAATGAAGTAAAACAGTGACTTTCTGAAAATGAAGACAATGAATATATTTGAATATTCAGTCTTTAAGAGAAAAAAAAAAGGCTCCAAAAGAACCAGTTATCATAAATACTTTTTGTACCCCATGTACTCAGTCAGTCATGATTGCAAGACTTCTATTGTCTAAATGTGAGCACTGATTTTGAAGTGACTTCCTAAGAGCTTAGATTTACTTTAGAACTTGTTCTATAGAAATAAGTCAAAAAGCCAAAAAGTACATGACAATGAAAATGTACCTACCTACCTACGACTATATATAAATGAAAAAACAGGAGCGTTTTTTTATTTCAACCAACAAACTGCGCTTCCCTAGATGCCAATGTACAACAGCTCGCCTCACTCCTAGAATTGTTGGTGATATACAAAGATTAAAGGTACAGTTATATATCTTACCATGAATACCAAGAAAGAAAAAAAAAAAAAAAAGGTAAATAATCTACTGGCAAAATCACTTCTGCAAAAAATATTTTTACATTATTGGAAAATTTTCCCCCTGTTATCTGACAAAGAAATGCAAAACATAATTGAAATGGGGCTTGTGTTTGGGGTCTCGGTTGACTGATCCTTTTCTTGAGCACAAAAAGTTCCATTAACTTTTTAACTTTAACTCCCCCCGCCCCACCCCCTCCCTGTCACCTCTTTCACATTCATTATAGCTTAAAATATAAACTGTAAGTTGTCCAATTTCAAAGCCAAAACATTTAATTTTCCATTGCTGCACCAACATGCAAAGACAAATTATAAAAATATCATGCACATTGTCCAGGGTGACTAGTACAAAGCTGTTACATTATTCGCTAGAAAAGTTAAAATGTTTCATTCAATTTAACATCGATAATTGTTAAGTATCAAGGTATAAAAAGATCCATTGGTTACATCATAAAAATAATTTCTCTGCTCTGTATCAACAGTTTCAATTTCATGCAAAAGAAATAAAATCAAATCATAACAATTAGATTTGTTAAATCTGTCAGTAGTATTGGTCCAATTTACAGGCGATGACTTTTTGTTCACTTTCAACACAAAACACAAATTAACACATACACACAGGCACACAAACACAGACACACACACACACACAATTTCTCATCTCCAAACTTCAAAATGTACACACATAAGCAACAAAACACACACAGCCACAAAATTCAGTGAAGATACGACATGAGCATTGTAAATTTCTGAACCTGTGCAGAAAAAATGATGAGTCGGGTGAAAAAAAGCCTTTTGATAACGACACACTTATTGATTGGAGTTGATAAAAAAGAAATTTGATCAAAACTTTTTGGACTTAATCAATCTTTTGAGATAAGTTCGATTCCATTCTTGTGACCTTCAATTAATATCGTTTGAGAATCATCTCAAAAACGAATTCCCTCCTTCACACTGTCTCCTTTTCAAGCCCCATCACTGAAACACTCATCTATCTCACTGCCTGTGTCCAATAACTTGGAGGGGCTTGAGCCTCTTATGTAACAAATCATAACAAAATCTCTTAATTGAGTGAGGGCTTACTTTAAAAGAAAGAAAGAAAAGTTGAGAAAATTACTCCTGATGAAGGCTAACAAAACCCTTTCGATTAATGGCAAGAATGATTCATACATACACAGGAAGCTGTCATACATCATGTGGTTCTCTCTGTCTCCCAATTATCTCTGCTTCTTGTTTCCCCTTTCAATCTCGGCATTCTTTCTTCCATTTCGACTTGTCAGTCATTCAAGATTGCCTTGGGGCATTCCATCATCCATAACTGTAATACTGACAAGTTCCTCAACTCAAAACACATTATCACATATGAGGTGTAGCCATGAAATTCAAATCAAATAATTTTTCTCTAGTTTTAAAACAAGCTTTAATACTTCCTTTTTGCATGCCAAACTTGTTTCACTCAAGACATTTTACTTCTTGAGTTTACATAGAAAATGTAATACTAAACGTCAAAGAAAAATATATTTATATATATTTTTTAATGCAGTAAATGAGCCAAAACTTTTCATTTAATGTTTCAAAAAAGGTTTGTCTCCATAGAAAGTTGAAATATTGAAGTTAGTAGTTAGTAAGTCAAAATTACCAATAAATATAATTTTTTTTGTGTTAGAGATGGACCAAAGTCAAGTTTGCTATTCTGAGCAGGTAGACAAGTAAAGCTTGCCCAGGAATAAGATATAATTGAACTACGATGTCAAAAATTTAGTTATTACTGTATATACTAGGGGGGGAAGTTTCCCTCTCATTTTTGTCTATATTTAACCAAAAAAAAGCATTGTGCCTAACAGGACGTCAATAGGCCTAGATTGGCAATAGTAGAGGTTTGAAACTAAAATTTATCTTTTAAAAAAGTCGAGTGATTAACGAACAAAGAAGATTGGCTGTCATCTGAATCTTAAGACTTAACTTGACCAGCCCATATCCCTCTCTGGAAAATTTTCTGTAACGTGTTACAAACATAAGCTCACACAGAGAGCCAGATGGACTTAGTCTTGTCCAGTCATTATGATAAGTAATAATAATTGGCTAAAATAGCCAATGGCTATTACAGGGATTTTGCCCTGGTCAAGACAGTTATGTTCTATGCAGGTTACACTGTGTGTTGAACATGCTTTTAAAAATAAATCAAGAGTTGTATCCCAGAATATTATCTTTGTTGGTAAATTTGACTCAAGTAAATAAACTTCAATATTTCAGCTCTTCTATTCAGTGTCAGAGATAAATCTATCTGAAAAAGAAAAGGTATGACTATTTCTCTGCACAAAAAAAACAAAAAAACAAAACAAATTATGATGAAAAAAAATTGTACATATTTTGAGCCAAAACATAAATGCAAGAAAACAGAAAAAAAGAAGAGAATACCAGAAGAAGAAAAGTAAAGATCACAATCGACTTTAAACTTTGATACATCTATAATTTAAAGCTCAGTGGATGAATTTGAACAAAACAAGCAATGTTTGTTGTAAACTCCACAACCAAAATTTGCCAAGTAAAACAACAAAAAACTCCTAAAGCCTTTAAAAAAAGGGCAAAACGTGACAGACATTGAGCCTACCTTTGCCATGGTTAGTTTTTGGCAACCAATCGGGATTTGAAAAACAAAATACATTCTTTAATTCTAGAAAATTTAAACCAAATCTCAAGCCTATTAAAATATTCCTCTTTTAGTATTGGCCACACACTGATTTCTTTTCACAAACAAGTGTTCCCCTTCAAATCTCAAATAAAATGTCCTCACATCCCCAGGTACCGCAGAGTATTGTGGGAAAAAAAAAAAAGGTTACAACTTAAATGGAATCAGTTTATTTTTCTCAATCTCATTTTAAAACTGATTTTGTTTATCCTTATTATAGAAAAAGAAGGAGAAACCAAATCCTTACCCTGTAACCTTATGCAGAATACCATGGAGAATTTCAATGAAAACTTGGCAGTCAAAATTAATCCATAGGAAAACAGAACAAGAAAAAAAAATTGATATCAATAAATGTCTTGCAAGTTTTGACAAAACAAAATTGCAACATCTTAACAAAGGACATTTGAACCATTTCCCTCACTTGGGTTTGGTATGACGTTGAGAGATCTTCACATACTGACCCAAAGTTGCAAGGTCATTCATTTCCATGCTCACTTCAAGCCTTTCATACCAAATTGTGTACCGTATATTCACTGAACCATTCAACAGCTGAGCCGCCTTCCCACAGCAAGCAAGCTCTTCCTCTCCTCTCTACTCGCCTTCTTGCAGCGCACAATGGTATGCATTACCTGATAGATAGACCTCTCTGTTCAGTTTGCTTCCCTTCGACACATCCAGAAAGACATTTGAATAGAGTTGGTTGTAGTTTACTGATTTCGAAGGATTGCGTTTGCACGCTTGTTTGCCTCGTCAACTCTCACATTGAGCGAACCACCCTGACCAGCCACAAATTTAACACACAACAGCCAGGGGGTCGGGGACAAATGAAAGGGGAGGAAAAAAAAAAAAAGGGGGGGGGGGGGGGGGAATACAAAAAGAAATAAATTAGTTAAGACATGAACAAAGAATTGATAAAACAGCAACAAAATATCTAAATATACAAGTCAAATGAACACAATGAAATTTCTACAGTCTAATCTCTATAACACTATTATAAATGCAACAATATTTAAAAAACAAAACAAAACAAAAAACCCCCCAAAAAAACAAAATCAAAAAATCAAAATGCATCGTAATATTTATGCGGAGGGATTTTATATTTCAATTATAAACATGTATATAAGATGACAAAAAAGGAACAGATGGACAGAGAAACATGGAATGAAATAATGAGGAAGCGGGTAAAAAATTAAGCGCAGTAAGGAAGCACCGCAGAGACCCAATGACTACCCCGACATGATTTTGTTTCCTGGCAAAATGTCTCCCCCAGCAAGCATTGTTTGTGTTTTTATTAAAATTAGGTTTGTTGAAGTATACGTCATATTTTTAACATAAATACACATAAAACCAGCGTCGATAATTTGGTGATAAAAAAAAACAAAACAAAACAAAAAAAATTAAAAAATTAGTATTTTTACAGAAATAGAACTTTCTACAAGAAGGGATCATTGTTGTATTCAAAAAAAAAAAAAAGTTTACAAGAAAAGTAATCACATAATGAAGAGAATCGTAAAGAACGTTGTCTCTATGTTATAAAAAAAAAATTTTCCACAAAAAATGAAACAGAAATAAAGAAAACAAAACTCCCATTATGTATGAACAAGAAGTGACACAATCTTGTCTGATCTATTTTGTAACTTATTTCACAATTATGCCTTGGTATAATGCTGGATTTAGACATACAGGTGACCCCATCGACAAACTGCCAGGTACCTGGCAGTCCCTAGTTCTGGGTCACCCCAGACCTGATAGTCTATCGATGAGAGTTTCTGTTTACACAAGTGCCCTGGAACTAATTCCTTGGTATTGTGTAACTAGTCTAGTAGGCACAAAATTCAAAACGTCAACAAAATGGCTGATGCAAGGCAGTTGGATGATTAAGTAGGAGGAGGGGGACAACAAGGAGGAAGAGGAGGAGTGGAGGAGGATGAAAGGGAGGAGGAGGAGGTGAAAGAAGAAAAAGCCGAGCAGGAGTAGGAGGAGGAAGAAAAAGAGGAGGAGGACAAGGAAGAGGAGGAGGAAGAAAAAGAGGAAGAGGAAGAAAAAGAGGAGGAGAAAGAAGAAGTACAGGATGAGGATGAGGAAGAAAGGCACACACACATATACAAACAAAGAAACAAACACAGACATAGACACACATACACACAAATACAGAAAGAAACAAACACACACACACACACACGCGCGCGCTCAAATGCGTGCGAACACACAATAACTACAATAAAAGCAAATAAAAACTGAACACACACAATACAAACACAGATAAACAAAGCACACACACAAAATACACACAAAAAAACAAACACACACATACAAAACACAAACACAAACATACAAAAAAAACAAAACAAAACAAAACAAAAAAAAATCAAGGTGGTAACCTGGCTTTAAATAACACTTCTTGCTTGATTTTGTCTAATTTTGTGTCGCTGATTATGAAAACATTATTATTTTTTAAGATTTGATCAATATTTTGGAAATTTTTGGTCTGCATGTTTTAATCCGCCTGCGGCAACATCAAAGAATCTGCCCATGGTGGCCTACATCTGCCTTTGTACTGCTGCACTGTCAGTTCGCTGGTGGGCCAATATAATCTGTCTGCTCCAGATATCTGGCCCGTAGACTGAGAACCCATTGATATCTATAGGATTTCTCGTTTATATACGCTCAGGTCCATTCTGAAATCCACAGGCCCCCAATGTTTTTGTCCATAGCCAACAGTTTGTGTATAGACCACCTGTATGTCTAAATCCAGCATGAGACTAAAGTGAAAATCTCAAAGTAAGTAAGACGTGGCCAGGATTGTCAATGCTGTGTAATGTCTCACAAACTGCTTCATACCCTCCACATTTTAGCCCTGTGTTTTGTAACCATGTTAGGTTTATTTGATTACTCTGCATGGGGGTCTCTTCGGTCAAAAATAGAGCAACATTTGTGCTTCTTGCCAGTTAAACAGTTAATGGGGTTGTGCAAGATTTATTTTCATGCCCAAAATGGCAAATTATATTCATTGTTATTTATTCATTGACTTTCCTCCCTCCCCCCCTACCCCTCTTTTTTTTTTTTTTTTTTTTAATAATGAAAGTAAATCGTAACAGTTTTTATACTTCCATACTATCTGGATCCATAAACTGCACACTTTGAGATCTTCAACATTAACGGAATGTTAAAAATGTAATTTAAAAAAAAAATGGATATCAAAACTAAACATGGATGAAGGAAACAAAGAAGAAAAACACTCATAAAAAAGTGAAAAAACAAACTTCTAAAGATCTGGATTCCAGGACAGAGAATAAAGAAACAAAACAAAACAAAAACAGCCCCCATCCAAAAACAAATAAAACCTCAAAACAGCCCCCCCCCCCCCAAAGTATATCATTAATGAGAGACAACAGTCAGTGGTGATAAATTCAAGATCAGATCTGTGTGATCGTCTGTTCTGGAAAGGGAGGGGGGGGGGGGATGGCTATTAAATCTACAACAGTAACAACTGAGAAAATGATTAAATTAAAAATCCTAAAACAATAAAAACAAACACATCTATGTTTGAAATGGAAGAACAACAGAGTTACACTAAAAATGGCTGTTAGAGGAAAGGGTGATGGTAGCTGCATTTAATCTTTGGGTGAGTTTGCTGAGAATTTCTTAGGTTTTTGGGGGGTTAACAATAAATATAATATGGAAAATAAAACAAAAAAACCAAATTAAATTCAGTCCAAATTCAATCCATCCTGAAAAGGAATTTTTTAAGTGGATAAAAACCATAAATCATTGGGTTCAAAAGCTAAGCGAAACCTTGTTCAGAGACCTTTGATAACCCTGTTATAGATTACAGGTACATGACATACTTTTCCCCGCGGGTAGGATGCCTTAAAAAACCCACATGAAAACTACTCTAAGGAGAAGAGAAGGAAAGGGTTTAGTCCAGGCAAAGGACCAGCACAAGCGAGTGATAAGACACACACACACACAGGTATCTAGTATTTGATGATCAGAAAGGATGAAGCAATAGCAATAGTATCATTTAGGAATGAACGAGTGGCGATGGTTCCAAAAATACATGTTTGACACAGGCTGTTGTACACATTTAATCCATTCAAACATATTAAAGAACACGCTATTGAGAATGTAATATCTTTCTTCAAGAAACAACATAAAAACACCAACAAAACACAGAAGCATGCAGATTGAGTGAGAAGCTGGACC
Organism: Melibe viridis; assembly: GCA_039654465.1. Classification (NCBI taxonomy): domain Eukaryota; kingdom Metazoa; phylum Mollusca; class Gastropoda; order Nudibranchia; family Dendronotidae; genus Melibe; species Melibe viridis. The sequence continues at coordinate 2,916 of JBCIKM010312870.1, read as the reverse complement.
AGTCCAGAGATATTTTCACCTTCATAATGAGAAAGAAAAAGGTAAGGAAAAAAATTGCTCCTACTCTTTCTTTGCCCAGAAAGATCCCACTGTTTTCTACACATCCAAGGAGGGATGCTTAAACATGCAATACGATGACAAATAAACCCAACAGAATTTTTCAAGTATAAATGGGGACAAAATAGCATATATTTCAAATTGGATTCTGTTAACTTTTAGAGCAGCCATTTGTATATAAAAGAATGAATGACAAATGTCCTGTATGGGATGCCGTTAGACTGAAACAAAAAAAAAAGGTTCCATGCAAAGATACTTTTAATTATTTTCTTTGATAATAATATGTAAGTAGCTTACCAGGAAAATAATTTTTCAGTAACATGAAAATGAATTATTTTTTTTTTTAAATTGTCATTGTTTTTGATGAATACAAGTATAACAAGCATGTGTAATGAAGTTTGCACATGATTTAACTGTGTAGAAATGTTAAATATAGACACGCAGCTAGTGTTACATGAAGCATGGGTCAAAATGCTGAAAGGAGGAGTTGACAAGGATCACAGTAATGACGAATCGTGATTAAATGGAAGAAAGAAAAGAAAAACCAAAACGAACAAACAAAACTTTGAGAAAAAAAAAAAAATGATAAGGAGAGATTTTGAAGGGAATAAACAAAGCGGACACAAAGGACAAGAGGGCTGTTAGGCTTCTTTGAGTAGTTTGGTAGCTCTCTGGTTGGCAGCAGTGATACGACTCTCGTTAGATGTTCCCTGGAATGGAGGAAGTAGGTCAAATGGACCGGTCAAGCACAGCAAGGACAATGAATGGGGGTCAGGAGGTTGGGGGGTTGGGGTGTCAGGGGAAAGTTGGGGGGGGGGGGGTACAGACAGAAACCTGAACAGAGATTTTAAAAGTCAGCAAAGAAAGCAGTGGTGGTAATATAAGAAGACGACTTAGTTATTGTACAGGATCAAATGAATTTTTTTTTTCTCTTCTTCTCAATAATTTTGATAAAACTGTGTCAGTCAGCCGACAGCATTGGGGAAGCAATTCATGTTTCACTGACTTACAGTTGGAGCAGTGCTAGTAGCAGTAGCCACATGGACAACGTAGTTGGCCTTCATATCTCCACGCATGGAAATCATTTTTTTTTTTTTTTTAAATTTCTTTATTTATTGATTTAAGCCCTTTTTTCCACAGAAGCATCCAAGGCAGAAAATTCACTTAAGAAAAACACGACCAAAGACTTTTGGGATTTTTAAAGCTATACCTGTCCCCGATGAAATAACATCAATCTACTTTTGCCATAAGCAAAAAGGCTGTACTGCTCTTAAGGAGTCTCAGAGATTTATGAGAGTGGGAAGATCAGATCAGTAGAACAATAACGCAGCGATGAAACCCTTAAGGCTTAATCGAAAACAGTAATACAGCTACCGGTATGTAATTCTTTGATAAAATATGAAATATAAAACAGATGAATTTTTTGTTCATTTTCATGCTACCCTAAGAAAAATAGAAATGGATGATCTCTGAGTTGATATAATCCATTGATGATCTCTGAGTTGATTTTATCCATTCTAACAGAATACTGACTACGTCAGCCAGTCCACTTATCATTGGTTTTTTCCTCCCTATTATGATGCATATCATGGCCAATCTCTTATTTATTTTTCATCACCCCATTAACCAGTACAAAGTAAAGATTGGCAAAGAATTCTCAAGTCTTGCTGCGCTCGATAGCAGGAATAGTTTCAGATAATGGAGAGAACACAGATACTCTTGAAAGAATAGAAAAGGCATTTCACAAGCACAACAATCAACCCGATAAAACAAGAGACAGGAAACACGAGAAGGCAAGAATCATTGGGACAAGCTCTCAACAAGAAGTAGTAGTTGATCATAATATAACCCACCCCCACTCCATTTCCCTCCCCTCCAACCACCACCAGCGTGACAAAGACATGGACAGTATTGCAATCACAATTAAAGAGACACCTTGAGCCAACACAGACAGGGGACACAATACGTCATCTGGCAGCAGAATGCACAGTAAATGCTGCAACTCTTTATGGAGGCCTGCATGCTTTTATTCATCATTCTCTCCCTTGGTAAAAATTGAGCAGCCTAAATGTTATTAACTCTTTTTTTTTTTTTTATTGTGTTAAAAATAAGAAGCATTCAGAATTCCAAATTAATTTTTTTTCATGCTGCCAATTTTTCATGTCCTCAAAAAACGAGCAGCATAGATGGGTAAAATATTTGAAACACAACACTATGGCCTTCTGCCCAACTAATCAATATCAAGGCCAGGACAAGCAGTCTCTGGACTGTGAGGGAATACAACACGGCAGTCAGTCTTCCAGTAGCATTTCATCAAGCTTCAAACTGAACCTGATGTGTTGACGTGCTGCAGAGGCAATGTTGCATTGTACAAACAGAATGCAGGAAGGAAAACAGGAAATTGATGAAGAAGGCGGTTCACGTCAGCGGACAAAAAGAACCCCACCCCCCCCCCAAACTGGCATGTTATCAAATTTATGGTCAGGGGGATTCAATGCAGCAACAGGAAAGGGGGTGGGGATGGGGTGGGGGTGAGTCAACCATGGTGGGCTCAATCATGTCCATGATATTTGAAATAAACAAACGAATAAACAAACAAAAAAAATTAATGATTGCCGGCACTGAGGATAATTGATGTGTTTCAGGAAAAACTGCATATCAAATCATGAAGATGATAGGCCATTAATCTGGTATGTTTAAACACAATAAAGATTGCTTTATCAATGAACCTGACCAGCATCAATTGATAAAAGCCAACCTTTCTTCCTTTTTGCCATATCCTAAATTCACACACACACACACACACACACACACACACACACACACACACACACACACACACACACACACACACACACA
>JBCIKM010312656.1:0-11522 GCA_039654465.1 Melibe viridis | reverse complement strand
AGGCGTCCTGGTGTTGCTTGTGCTACCATCTAGATCATTGGCCAGTGGGGGTGTTATACGCTAACATCCCTACACTTTCTATATATGCCCTCTCCACTAACCACATGGATGAAAGAAAGAATTGAGTTGCATAGCATATCCTTTGAAACATTAACATAGGTAGTTTTTGTAACGGCGACGTTTTTTGTTTTTTTTTATCTATGATCGGCTTTTGGGTGAAATTAATTGTCTTATTTATATACACATACACGCACACACACACACAGACACACACACACACACACACATATACAAATATATATATATATATGACAAATGAATCAAGGGAAAGTTTTAACAGTTGCGCGTTATGTCAGATGTTGCACGTTTGAATGAACCACCCGCAACTGACTTTTAGCGTTACACAGAAACTCGGGCAGTGAGGGGTGTTGTTGGTTGTGCTTTTATTATTATTATTATTACTATTATTATTATTGTTATTATTATTGTCATTATATTATTATTATTATTATTATTATTATTTTTAGTATTATTATTATATTATTTTTATTATTATTTTTTATTATTATTATTATTAATATTAGTATTTTTATCATTATTATTATTATTATTATTATTATTATTATTATTATTATCATTATTATTATTATTATTGTTATCATTAATATTATTATTATTATTATTATTATTATTTTTTATTATTATTTATGCCTTGTTTTGGATTGGTTTTGGTTTTCGTGGGGCCGGGGGCGGAGGGGGGGGGGGGAGGGGGGTGAGGAAGGGGTTATGTTCTTCTTTGGTGGGGTTGCTCTGTATTGTAGTTTTTTTGTTTCCTTTTTAGTGTGTTGTTTTGTTCTGTTTTGTTGGGATTTGGACTTTATTTCGGGCACACTTGGGTTACAAATCTGAGGAAAAGAACCCTCGACAAACCTTCCCTAGATCAGAGTTCAATTCCTACATCACAGAAACACCTGATGAAGGAAGTGGGAACAGGACCTGGGCGATAGCGGATAATGATCCAGCAAAGCCACAGGAAGAACGGAAATGGAACAGGTACAGCGTCAAGGAGTGACAAAGATAATATTTATAGAAAGGAAACTGTGTAGATACAGTGACAAGAAGAGACGACGCCATAGAAAGAAAGAAAAAGGTGTCCGTACAGCACGAGGCGAGGCAAAGCCAAAGACAGAGTAGAAATGGTGTAGCTATGAAAAGTGTTGACAGAAAGGAAACAGATGTAGATACAGTGTAGAGACGAGACAAAGCCATAGAAAGAAAGGAAATGGTGTGGATACATTGCTAAGAAGAGACAACCCATAGAAAGAAAGGAAATAGTATAGGTATATTGCAAAGAAGAGACAAACCATAGAAAGAAAGGATATGGTGTAGGTACAGTGCCGAGAAGAGACAAACCCACAGAAAGAAAGGAAATGGTGTAGGTACATTGCCAATAAGAGACAAAGCATTAGAAAGAAAGGAAAGGGTGTAGGATAGTGCCAACAAGAGACAAAGCCATAGAAAGAAAGGAAATTGTATGAGGAGAGTGCCAAGAAGAGACAAAGCTATGGATAGGAAATAGTGAAGGTACAGTATCCAGCATAGAAAAAAAAAAAAAAAAAAAGGAAGAAAATGGTTTTGGGTCGCTGCTACAGAAATAAAGTCATGGCGTGAAAGGAATGGTAAAAACAAAGGGTGTTGTAAGTCTTTTGGAGGCGGTGGCTGTCCATGTGGTCACGCTAGTCATCCATACAGTGGACAGGTGATGGGTGGGTAGGTGCTGTGGCAGCCCCAGATTCAAAACCTAATCGTGCCTTCTCACCATCTTGCTAAAATTTGGCTTTTCTTTTCTTTCTCCGGCTTTGACTTATTGTGATATTGAACCAACAAAGTAATTCAATATAGTGTGACAAGGAAAGACAATCCAGGGTAGACATTCATGATCATTCTGGACGTGTAAAGACATTGACTATAGTATACCATGCAAGAGGACATTGCTGACAAAAAAAGCTTTATTCATTTTTTAAGTTTCTTGAAACTGTATTCAAAAGGTTAATAGCCGTCAAAGGACTTTGTTTATCTGAAGGATCAGATTTAAGAACAACTTGTTTCGATAACCACAACAAGTATGACAAAAATAACTACAGAAAATAGAATAAAAAACCCCAGCTAAACGAAAAGACGCAGACAGGGCAACATTCTGTTTGGGTCATTTTCTGTTTTGTTGTCACTCCATAGTGGCATAGACAGCAGAGATAATGCAGTCAACCGGTAACTACTGATAAGTTGAATGGTGCAGCATTGCCGTTGATGGGATCGCATTGGTCTTTTTGCCAATTATTCAATAAAGAAAGCAAACAAAAAAGGAAGAAAGAAAGAAAGAAGGAAAGAAAGAAAGAAAGAGGTGCAGAGCTTATCTCTCAACCTGAAGGCAGTGAGTTTAATTACAATGAACAGCAAAATATTAGGTTGAGGTTGTTTCTATATTGGAAACTAGTCCATGGTCTTAGTGGTTAGGACTGAGCACCTAGTCCTATCAGAGATTGGCAAGAAACTCAGAGGTCTTGTAGGAATACACTCCGCTCAAATAAAAGAAACCTTAGTCGTCGAAATTTCAAAAGAGCAGACTACAAGACTCCTATCCAGGCAAAATTCCAAATTAATTCCTACCACTGACCATCTTACTCAGCACAGCCAAGTCTGTCAGTAAATCATAAGGAAGCTCAAGATGAAGAACACCAAACAAAATCACACCAAGAAAAAAAAAAAGAGAGAGAGAGAAAAACATATAATGTACCAAACTAACAACAACAAAACTAGCTGGGAAAAAAAGAATAATAATTAAAAAAAAAAATATTGCTGAAAATAAAGAGGACAGATAATTGAAGTTTGTTTTTTCTTAGGTAGGGGAAAAAGTTACTTTCTTCCAAAACATTACCTTGGTATACAAACCATAAAAGGAATTCAAACATAAAAAATGAGAACTGTAAATCCCTTATACTATATATTTAGTGATAATATAGTTCAACAGTGCACTGGAAAAGTCATTGAGTCATTAAGCACAAAGCTGATAAGGTGCGTTTTTTATCTTGTTTGCATGTCTATTGATTTAAGTATAAAGTCCAAATTCTTAGGGACATCCAAAAAAGCTTATCTAATTGGAGGGGTCAATTCAATATCACACCTCAGTCATACAGTTTGACCAGTACAGCATTGAGAAAACTGCCAAAAACTGCTGATCCCTTTATTTTGAAATAAAAAAAAACAAACATTTGGAATAAGGTCCAACAGTGCAATAAAAGATAGGATAACTACCTTATATATCCATCAGCAGACTTTTTCTTGAGTTTAGAAAGAGTGTCTCTCTTCAATGTTTATGAAATTATCTTCAGCTCATTTTCTTATCAAATGTGACTTAGTTCAATATTGAATTGACCTCTTGAGCTGTTGATAAGGTTGCTCTTTTGTCTCTTGGTTGGGAGAGATTAAGAAACAATTAAAACCGCAAACATCTTGAAATAACCAAAACACAGAAAAGACAATTTGTCAGCTGAGGGCAGTTGAACCTTTTTAAAGTCATGCAAAGAAAAATTAATTTCAATGTCATTGACCAAAAAAACAAAAAACAAAAATAAAAAACCCAAACATTCTGAGTAAAAACAAATACTTCCTTTTTTGGCTTATATGGGACGATCAATAAATATTGCAATTCATTGCAGAAAATGTAACAGGTTAAGAGTGGTAAAAACACCTTTATCAATTGCAAAATCAATGTAAAATAGAATATAATGAAGAATGAGCAATAACAACAATGGCAATTCCAATCATTATCTAAGACCACAAATGTTCCCATCACCTCTCTGTTCCAGGGCTTGTCTAACTTTTAACATCAAATCAAATCCCCTCCTTTTGACAATTGTGTTCTGTTTAAACAGAGACTACCATGGCTTAATAATGAAAATGCAAGTGGATTTCAATGATCAGCCAATAAAGTGATCGTAGAAATTATTCTGAATTACCTACTACTGGTTCCTTTCTAAAAAACAATTAATGAAAAAGGAAAGTATTTTTTAAATCAACATATACCGTTCATACTGAAATACTTGTAACAATGAGCTGAACCCAAACATAAAACATTAGAGCATGGAAATGAAGACGATGGCACCACAACCGACCATTCTTGAGTAATCAAATCAAAAGTAATAAGTTTGTCGTGTTACAGGTTTATCATCCCTAGGTTTCCCAATCTTTCCTTAGTATAGAACTGTCCATAAGTACACAATTATCTCTATTTGATGCTTTTCCTGTCAGTGATTGCAAGTGTTCCACATTGGAGTTTGTGCCAGGTTCTTTGATAAAGTAGCTGTGACCATTACCAATACTTAGCTTAAGAAATTGTTTCAGGAACAGTAAAAATAGGAAAGGGAGATTTGTTGGCAGCTTTTCAATGTATTTGTTGTAGTCTTTCACCTTAGATTTTTCTACAAAAACTTTTAAAAAGTCTAGACAGAATGTGGTTGTAATCAAAAGCAATGGTCTGTGAGCACTATCAGTTTTTGAAAGTGATGCCACGTGGCATGAAATGGGTTTAATGACAGAGAATGAGGTGTTGCCACAATACTATTTCTAAGATACATAAAAACAGATTGAAAGTATTACAAGTCAACATGTAAAAAGGGGGAATATTAAATAAATTAAATATTGAAAGCGCAATCAAAAAGGTTTATGTGAAATAGAATATTATGTACAATATTTCCCCAAAGTGTGAAAAAAAAAGCACCAATAGAATGCAAAAAGCTGACACAGAGGGGATCATAAAACACAATTTGAGGTATCACAGTCAATAAGTATTCTGACTGCATTCCACTCCATATGATTTTCTTGAATTCAGCAATTTGAATTTGGCAAGTATGGCTGTCTCGACGAGTCAAGATACAGTCCTCAGAAGCAGTGAAATGAGTCAATGTTCAACCCACTTTGATGCAATGTTCAGTAATGAAAATTTGTGTGAAGACTTAGAAATATGAACTATGACGAAGAGGCACGGGCACGTAGATTACTTTCCGATCCTTATTCATGTAGCTTGGCATTTTTGTTTGTGGGAAGTAGGTGTAATGGCTTCTGTCCCAAACGGGAAGTTCAGTACCCCAGCCAGAAGACAAGTAGATTGGTGTGTAGAATCGAGCTCCGCCCGTGAATGGGAGAGGTGAGTACAGGGAATATTTGTGACCCCAGAATCTATTGGTGACCTTACCCACTGGAGATGGCAGGGATCTCAGGACATCTTTCTTCTCCTGCAGCCTGTTTCTGGCATCAAGAATTCTCTGACGCTCTTCAATAAGATTACTGAAAATTCAAGCATTTAAAAAAAAAAGGGAGTTCAAAAACGGAAATAAAACTTGAACAGAAGAACTTTTTTATCAATGAAAGAAGCAAAACGTAATTATTTTTTTTTGTTTTTTGTTTTTTTTTAATTGAAAAATATTGCAATAGTATATTATACTGCAAAACTGCAACATAAAATAGTGTTGAGAAAAAGAGAATAATTTACAGATCTACTCTGATCGTCTTGAGGCCATTGCATTGTGCCAAAACTTGAACTATTGAACTTTATTCTCAATGAATGCAAAATGTAAATCTATTTGAAATTTTTTAAAAATATTGTGGTAGTTGACAATAATGGAAAACTGAAACAGAGAGTAGAGTTGAGAAAAAGACAATTATTTAAAGGTTTACCGTAATCCTCTTGAAGCCATTGCAGTATGTCTACCCTGAGCATTAAGAAAACCACATATAGGATGATGCAATTTGTTCTCACCCCCTGCATGACTTAACTACTCACTTCATTTGGGTAGCCTTCTTGGCCTGAGATCTCTGGAATTCTTTGGTCCTCAATGACATAACTTCCTCCAGCAGTTTGTTGTTGTTTTTCCCAGGAGATCTTGAAGCTGAAATAATAATAATATAAAGGTATGAAAAACTACATAGTTCAATTTAATATTATCCCCTCACATCCACCCCCTCAGGGGAAAAAGCAATCTCTTACTTTGAAGATTACAATTTCTTTGGACCTCATTCAATTTGATTAGTATGTGATATCACCACTACACTGCTGCTATTATAGCTCAACAACATGAAAAAACAGAGACATGATTAACTAATACATTTACATTTTCAAAAAATCTTTATCTATTGCCTGCTGTATTACAAGGTAAATTTAATAAATACAAATAGTCCCCATAAAATACTTCAAACAGCTTAGAAAATAGTAACACACAATGGAATTTTTCTTCTTTTTTTTTAACCAAAATCAAAAAAAAACTGATGCCAAGGTAAGACTTTGGTAAAATCTCAGAACAATTGCCACTTTAATTTAACCCTGCCACACATAACCATCCCCCCCTCCCCTCTCTTCTTTTTGATAAACTAGTAGTCCCAAGGAATATTTCATTTCTACATGTCCTAATTAGAATCTTATCTTTAATACTTAATACCTTCATTTTTAGTCAGTTCAGAATCTTATCTTGATTATTTATTATCTAAATATTTACTCAATTCAGATTCAAATAAAAATTTTAGGCAGTATTCAGGACTGGCAGATGGAAAAAAAAAAAGGCAACAGTGATTAGTGAAGGATGGACAGGTCCTTTACTGAGGCCTTACTTCATCTTCCAGTTATTTGCAAAGAGATTCAAGTCTTTTAATGTGTTTGTCACCATGAGTTCAGAAGATGATTTCTGTTTCAGCATCATCTTTTATAAAACACAAATATTGCTCTGGACCTGCCATTGTGGGCTTGTTAGCTCAGTTGCTAAAGCATTGGACCATGATGAAGAGCTTGGGTTCGATTCCTGCCAGTGCCATTGGGCCAACCACACTACGGCAGCGACCTGGGGGATCAACTAAGGACATTCAGTTTTTTTTAATTAAAAAAAAATATATAAATGCAACCTGCAAGTGTGCTTGAACTCACCATCTCTCTGAGATCTCCTGTCCAGGTCATCCTGCAACAACCTGTTCCTGCTATTGACACGCTCCTGTAATACACAGACAAAAGGATGAAGACTTTAATATTATAAATGGATAGACAGTTAAAATGCAATTACTACCTTGTGATTAGGCCAAATGTGTTTCTAGAACCTTTTTTATCTCGAAACATATTTGTATCTCCTGTAGCTTACTTAATTTTTGTTCCATAGCATAGTCTCCCATCTTAATTGAACTGCAAAAAAAAAAAAGTCACTGAAATAGTCCATTGCACCTAAAAAACAAAGCATTGAAGGACATAACATACATTTAATAAAGCACTGTTGTTGGGTTGTTATTTTTCAAAGAAAAGTACTATATCTCATAGTATATCTCATCCTAGTGAGGCAAACCAAACCCAGCAAGCAGTCTTCCCATTCCTCCCTTTATTAATCCATTACAGCTGTCAAAAACGATTGGTTGATAGCAAGTGAATAAAACAGCAAAGTTAGTTTAACTCATACAAATCACACCCGTTAACCACGTTGGACACAGTTCCGTTTCACCAAATTTCGCCAAAAACTTTACTAAAATGTTCATAATGTTTTTTATTATTAGACCTAGAGATTCTGTCCACATATGGCATTCACAATTGGGTATGTTCTTAGTAAAGAGAGAGATAGAATGAAAAGGCTAAAAAAATCCAAACTTTCCCTGCATTTTCTCTCTTACCTCATGACTCGGAGGGAGAATAATTCATAATTCGGCAATAATGTGTCAACAGATGCAAAGTATATTCAATAATGAAGAAATACAGCAAATTTCATTAAGATTGCTTGAGAATTGTGCATGTGGTGAATATATTTGAATTAGTCATGGACTAATGAAAATAATAATTTTGCTTTGTTTGTTATCTATATCCCTTTATACTGCCTTAGCAGTGTGAGAACCCAGCTCCAAGGAGCCGGGAAGAAATCTGGACCACAAGAAATGAAGACAGGCAGAGGATGGGTCCACCATGCAAAAATAATAATAATGATAAAAAAACACTCTACTTAAGTCAAGCTTAGACATATAATTTTTTTCATCCACACCTTATTTGGAGAAATGAAATTGCAGATAACAAGATCTAGATCAATCTCTTTCCTAAGTAGAACCATTTTCAACCAGTTTTCTCCCTTTTCTTTCAGAAAAACCCTTCCCTTCACCAGTTGAGACTGTGTCTTTGATCTCGGCTAGAATCACCATTATCGTAACTACTCTCTTCTGACAATTCTTAGCCCTCTCACTCTTCCACATCAAAACACACTTCATCTGAATTAGAAACTTCACCAGTGTCATTCAGGGTTACAAAAGTGTCTGTTGTGCGATGAAATGCCAATAATTTCTTCTACTAAATGTAGAAGCCAGTTCACAGTCATCAACTGATCTTTTTTTACAATTTTTAATCGGATGAAACAGTGCATGTAGCTAAAATAGTATTCATTCAAGAACGAAACTGGAAGAAGATAGTTTGCTCCTTTTTGACACTATAAAAAGATCTAGAGAGTTGGATGAAAACCCTGTATTTGATTATTAAAATAAATATTTTAAGAGTTATGCGCAACTGTCTCGTGAGGCAATGTACCGTCAAAATATTCACTTCAGACTGTCTCGTGAGGAAACATACAAACCTCTATGAGGTAAAACTTATTATGGTATGCATAATATCAATTTGTAGCACAACATTAAAAATCAAAGTGAAAGCTACAAGACCCTAAAATGCTGTCTATATTTCCAATGGCAATTCCAATAGAGATTGTGAGAATAGAAGGAATGTAACTAAATCAGATGTAGTTTTTAAAGACTTTGTCAGTATGTGAAGCATAAATCAAGCAATAATCCAAGTGTTTGGGCCTTACATAGGTTTGCTCGTATCTAGTGGTTTCTGCATCCATCAGGTTTTCCAACTGCTTGCGTAAGGTTGTCTGTTCGTTCATGGTTTGTTGGAGGTTGATCATCTGTTTCTGAAGTTTCTCCAGTTGAGCCTCCTGAGCTCGTTTCCTGCCAACGTCTGCGTCCATCCTGGACATGTGTACTGACACGCACAAGCAGTGATGAGCTCTATGACCTCTAGTGTCAGGGGGACCAAACCACTCTGTCTGTACCAGGCAGAATCATCACTGTAGCATTCCTGTCAACACATTGTAAAAGTTAGGTAAATGCTTTGTGTGAAATAGAACCTTTCATGTCATGATGACCATGATGACATTCTTTTTGAGATGACTTTTGTTTTTTTAATTTCCGATGTTACATAATATTTGCAATAGGTAGGTCTACAGATCATAGATCTCAAATGTGGGTTTTTTTTTTCTTATTTTACGTGGAAGGCAGGTAACGGAAATGTTATAATATGAAATGAACTGGGAACTTCTATTCCTTTGACGAGGAACTGTTCAAAATAAATACATCAAAATGCTTCCGGGTCAAAGAAGCCATTCCCTGAATTTTTTGTTTGTCTTTTAATCTTAAAACAAATTATTGAATGGTTTTCTTCATTCGATGTAAGACATATATAAATATCTGCTTATATTTATCAATCAATTGCTATTACTTCTCTCTTTTCCACTACTTTAGATGGATCATGACATATGTCTGGCGATCCAGGAAAACCCGGTCAAAGTCGCTGAGAGCGCAACTGAGATATGACCGAAAATGTCTCAAAAAGTCATTTTTTATCGTGACTGAGTTAACAGTAGATTTATTTTCTTTGATGTCTTAGTTTCATTTTGCAGTGTATTTCATCAGCGAAAATGTATTTTAAATATTGGTTATCTTGAATTTCGTTAACATACCCCTTGATCATCCGTCCGACGAACGGTCTTTAAAATGGAGATTCTTCCAATCACTTTTGAGATTACTTGAACCTTTTGAAACCTATTGAATTTGGTATCAAAATATAGGTCAAAGCCTCTAATAATGAATGAAAAGTAGTGCGCATGAATTTACTACACTGGACTAGCGTGAGAACTTTTATGCGCATTGACGTGGTATTGTTTTGAAAGCAAGAAAAATAGTTCTCGGGTTTTCGCCGAAGGTATCATAAATCATCGACAAAACTCAACAAAAAAGACTTTCATTTAAATCTCATTCAAGTTAAAACTCATTTTGTTTTGATTTCAAAGTGAGATTTTAATATTAAATTAACTTTCTTTATTTTAATCGACATCGGTCTACCACATGCTTCACCAATGATGGCGACTTCCCTACTTAATCTCAATTGAGATGACACAAGTGCATTTTCTGAAGTTATTGCAGATTATTTCAACACCAGAGAGGAATCTGAGGATGATCCTGATTACTGATTTACCACAAAGTTTATTTGAAAACTTGTCTGTTTTGTCTGTCTGTTTTGTCTGTCTGCTTTCCCCTTATCCACAAAAAAAAGTTCTTGGCAAAAAGTTCTCTTAACTTAAAGGGGCGTTTTCTCAGTTTCACATTCTCCCACCCTCCCGTCTTTAAAACACCATATCTCAGCTTCTAGTTAAGATAACTTGATGAAATAAACTGCTAAATGTTCAGAAAGCCCTGTAAATTATGAAAATTTAATCAACTCAACATGCATAATTTGTTCACTTTGGCCTGGTTTTCCTGGAGCGCCACACATATTAAAAGGGGAATATAAGCACTAACTTTCATTGTTAACATTATTATCATTATTATTATTATTATTATTATTATTATTACTATTATCTTGTCTTCTATTGTAAATACTCATATATTGAAACACTCGTGAAATAAAATAGGAGTTTGCTCGTCTCATCTGGCCCTACTTCCAATAAAGTGGCAAAGCTGGTCTTTGTGGTCCTTCCTCCGGGGACTATCAATTTACTTGTCTATGTCTGCTTCATTGATATTTTACCAACTTCCAACCAATCTGAATAAATCTTTAGAGGCCATTTAAATATAAAAATCCATGCCCGAAATTATAAAAAAAGAACAATGAATTAAAATCTTACCGTATATGATGAAAGAAAGTGGTGTGTCTCCTTTTCTCAAAGCGAGGGTAAGCTCTCGAATAAATAGACAATCCACATTACCTGACAACCTCCGCCATTTGTAAACAACAAAACCGTCTTGAAATGTTCGGGGATTTTCATTGGACCAACGGTGTGGTCAAAGTTCAAGCTGAGAAGTAGCTCCCAGATTTGACACGGTGTACAGCAAAGAAACAGTTGAAGACGCCCGGAGAGAGATCAGAGCCCAGGGCAGCTAACATAATGTGTTCTAAAATCCTTGAAACTTGAGATCTCTGGAGGATTCAAACCCGGTGCCCGATGCGATGCAAGTATAATTTGAACGCTTCTTGCTTCTCGCCTTAGCTTGGCATGTTTAATGACGATGAGAAAAACACAAAATTAAATAACCGACTCTTTTAGTCACTATCTTTTGCTTTTGCTTTTACACTTTCCACCACGATGGCTTTGTGGAGGAAATAGCTTGCTTTGATTCAAGGTGTCTGCTCCCCGACATTACTTCTGTGTTTCAAACCAATATTATCCGGAGCAACTTTCGTTATC
>JBCIKM010312548.1:0-11524 GCA_039654465.1 Melibe viridis | reverse complement strand
TATCATCTCTCAAAACACATATCGACACCACCGAGAGATGATTTACAATGACAAAAAATATCATCCCTCCTTACAAACTTTGATACAACCAGCGGAAATCAAAGCTCCAACGCGATGCTTACCTTTTCATACAAGACTTTGAAGTTGGACTTTTCATTGGCCAGGAGCTGAGCAAAGTAGGCGGGGTCGTCTTCTGCAAAAGGAAAGAATGTCTGTGAGAGACGGCAACACAGGAAGTCAAAGAGGAGTTCACCACAGCGATGGCGATACTATACTGATGATGGTGGCTACAACTGATCAGAGGCAACACAATGAGAAATCAAACAGGATTTCTAAACCACACAATATATTTTTATTTTCAAGTTTTATTTTTTCTCCTGTTCTACCTAAACCTTTAGTTAAAAACATAGACCTGCAACTGGCCAACCACCTAAATAAAAGTTTTTCACAACCCTACCCTACCATAGCACACACATACACACACCCTCCCCCCTTTCCAAAGGAGAAAAAAAAAGGCCCAATTACACTATCTGGGACAATAAATTGGTGACACAATTATGGTAATGTAAACAAATGGAAAACCGGCAGATCTAAAAAAAAACAAAGCTCGAAATTATTTTTCCGGCTTAAGGTTTCAGCTACGACGGAGGCCATTTGGGACTTCCATTTTAGGAGATTCTAGATGGTGTTGGAAAACACGAAGGAGATTCAGTGAGATATCTCGGGATAGTAAGATGAAATGAAATATCCAGTGAGTGAGGGAGTAGGTGAAAGGGCAAGTGAGTGGATGAAAGGGTGAGTGCAAGAGTGAGTAAGAGAACGCAAGAGTAAGTGAGTGAGTGCATGAAAAAGTGAATAAGTGCATGAATGAGTGCATGAGTGAGAGAGTGAGTGCCTGATTGAGTGGGCGAATGAGAGTGAACGAGAGCATATATGATTGAGTGAGTGCATGAGTGAGTGAGTGAGTGAGTGAGTGAGTGAGTGAATGAGAGCATGAGGTAGTGACTGCTTGAGGTAGCGAGTGCATAGGAGGATGAATGAGTGAGTGAGTGTGTGAGCATGTGGGTGAGTGAGTGAGCATGTGAGTGAATGAGTGAGTGCATGAGTGAGTAAGTGAATGATTGTATGTGAAAGTGAGTGCATGAGTGAGAAAGAAAGCCCTGGCAGTTTGCTGCCCCTACCATTGGGCCGCAGGCCTCCTCCCCTCTGACCCCAATCCACACTCAAATCCGGGTCATCCCCATCGCAGCACTCCTCGGCTTTTTCCTGGAACTGAACACTTGTCTGGAACCGAATCTCAGACAGCGGGAGCAGGGCAGGGTGGTAGTGGTGCAGGAGGCAACACAGAGCTCTGCCATCAGAGAAACTGACAGTCAAATTATCAACCTGAGAGGTGAACAAAAAAATATTCCAAAATCCATTTCGAGAGGCCAGCTTCAAATGCATTCTCAACAGATATCATTCTTGTCACCTGAGAAAATATCAAAGTTTGTGTATACATGTATACATCGAGTGTATGAAAATGACCAAGGACCAAGGACTACGAGGACCAGTCTTTTTAATTGGCCCTTGCTCAGCTCTACTCAAGAGCAACAATTAATTCAGACGCTGCCAAAATCACCAGAATAAAATTTGAAATTATCGAGTTGAATTAAGTGAATATAAAAGTATTAAAAAAACAAAAAAAACTCACTTTGACTCCATAGTGCAAACACACAAGACGACACCATCGAAAGATAAGCTGCATTCGCTCACTGTTCAGGAATGTGTTCGCCTCCCCAGAGTCCCTTCGAGCTGAAGAGGATGGTTTACAGTACGATATTTACACAAAGCATTTACTGGGTACTTTTTCAGAAGTTTGTTTTGTTTGTTTGGTGGTGGTTTTAGGCCCCACGACACACGAGGGTCATAGAGGAGCCCAGTGAAAAGTAAAATGATAGAATAAGTTCAAAGAGGGAACAGATCAAACCACAAACAGCAGAGAGATGATTTACACTAAAAAATAAATATCATCTCTCAAAACATGTCGACACCACCGAGAGATGATTTACAATGACAAAAAATATCATCCCTCCTTACAAAAATAAGCAAAGGCATTCACCTATAACAGCATCATGGTCCAGGAAGACCCAGGATCTTTTAACCCTCTTTGTGTACAAAAGTACTCAGTACATTTAACTTGTGACCCTGCAGTCATATACTAAAAGGCATGAGATAAGGGATGAGCATCGAGTTGCAAACAAGATGACAAAAAACAGGACATCACAGAAAAGGGGAAAAAGTATGATAGATTCAGTGTAAAAGATAAGAAACAGAAGCAGAAATACCCGCAGGGACACCCACTAACGAACCACTTTTGAGAAGTTTGCCAGGGATCACAAAATAATCACTTTTAAGTGAAAAATTCATGTAAAAAAACAAAGAGTCATATACGAAGCCTGAAATAAAAGCAGATAGCAAATAAGTAAACCGTGTTCTCTAAAACAAAAACCCAGCTTTGAAATCAAATTCTCTGGATATAAAAAATTGATTAAATGAGAGACAACCCCCACCCCACTTCCCATTCCCCCAAAAAGAGTTCATTTAGTATTGCGAGGATTCAAATACTGATCTTTAAAATCATCATGATTTTAAACAATTCTTTTTAAGCAGTTGTGGATAAGATCAGCATAGTTTAAGACTATCAGACCGTAGTAATTACCTTGACAATCCTCAGAGAAAAGAGCTCCAATCTTCTGCATGGCCAATTTGAGGCTGAGCGATTTGGTCAGCAGGGTTATTTCTTCCTTCACTTTCTCCTCGTCGACCTTCACATTTGCCTGAAGGTTTGAAAACAAAAACAATTATAATGAACAGTCCCCCTTTTCACCCCCTCCCCTGCCGAGCACGATGACCATTGCTGGTTCAGTTGTGGTAGTTGTAGTTCTAAGCTCATGTAAACCATTAATTTGATCATCAAGACGTATTTTTGTGAGAGGAAATGGAGTAAAAACAATACACTTTCCTGTCAGCACCAATTTGATGGGGTCTTTACAACGTGTAAAAAGGTCAATTAAAAAAAAAAAAATCAAATATAAATGCAAATTTTGCAAATTATTGCTTTAAAATCATTTTCAAATTCTAACAAGCTGTTTGTATGTTATTGTGTGGGCTCTGCTTGAGGTTAACATTTTCAGGGTCAGCACTATATAATAATTTTGACTAAACAATGTTTTCAAATAAAAAGCCATTTAACCAAACTGATAAATTTATCATCAAGAAAGGATGAAGTAAACTTTTATAAAAAATATAAAAAAGAAAAAGCAATTACTGACATCTAAAATGTTTCCACTGGAACGTATCACATGCCATAGGATTGTCAAGACCAGCTGTCCTGGCAGTGGCCAGGCGATGGGTGCCGTGGCAGGTCCTGGGTTCAATTTCCTCCGATAACTTCCCTTTTTTCCCCCTTTCTGTCTACGCCTTTGATTCACCTCGGAACTGTGCCTGTATTATTTTCTGTTTATTTTCATCTTCTTTCCAGTGCCAGCTCCTCTAATTTTTATATGCTTGTACGCACACCATTCTAGAGCATACCCCTCCCCCCTCACACACACACGCATGAGTTGGTTCTTCTTTCTGTGCTGTGTTTGTGTGTGCTGTTTTGCAAGAGAAAGGAAAATCAGAATAGTGTTTTCGTTTGTTCAAAGTGAATTGAGCCTGGGTTTTTTCAGCTGAAGTTACTATCAGCAACTTGGGTTTATCACTGGGCTTGAAACCACTTTTTTGGAGTGGTGGATGGCTCAGTTGGTAGGCCCACTGTCCTGGCAGTGGCGGATGGCTCAGTTGGTAGGCCCGCTGTCCTGGCAGTGGCCAGGCGATGGGTGTCGTGGCAGGTCCTGGGTTTGTTTCCCTCCCAGGACAACAACTTCCTGTTTTTTTCTTCCCTTCTACGACTTTGACTCACCTCGGCACTCTGCCAATACTATTTTCTGATTATTGTCATTTATTCCCAGTGCCAGCTCCTCTGTTCTTTGTATGTTATTGGATGTGCTTTTCTTGTTGACAAAAACAATTCTGATCTAGGCCCTGAGCGGCTTTGATAAGTCTCATTATTAAAATGCAAGACTGAGCTGGAACAGATCCAAGCCAAACACATATTGTGTCAAAGCAGTTTCGCTCAACAGTTCAAAAACCCACGCACTGACCTGGAAGTGTAGGATCAGATGCCACAGCAAGGCCAGAGTTTTCTCCCGATGTCCGTCCACCACGTCTCTGGCTGTGGTTCCTGTGGATTCATTTGGATTATAAATACATTATAATGGTAATTATAAGCATTTTGCCACTCTCTTGTTGAGATGCCTCCTCATCTAATGGTTCCAATGGTATGAATGGAAGTTTGAGTAGATTATGCTTTTGTAAAATATGGTCTATATTTTACATACATTTTCAAACTGCTGGTAATTGCTGGCTTGACTCCTCTGAATTGTCACTGACTCAGCAGATATTAATTTTAACATTTTACTGCTTTTACATAGTCTGCTCTGTGCTAGAAAAAAAAGACTTCGTTCTTTCATTTGTCAAAATACAATATCTGTGAACTTAGCTTGACTTGCCTGGAAAGGGCAATAAAGAATTATCAGCAGCAGCATCGTCATCATCCTCATTTTTATCAATATAATCATTACTACCATCATCAATCATTATCATTTTGTTTGTTTATTGTTTATTGGAGGTTACAGGGCCCCGAAAGACATAAAGGAGCCCAAAGGAAAGTAAAATGATAGAATTAGTTCAAAGAGGGAACAGATCAAACCACAAACAGCAGAGAGATAATTTGCACTTAAAAATACATTTCATCTCTCCTTTAAAAAAAGAATGACCATCAATTATGACAGCATAATGGCTCAGGAGGACCCAGGATCTTTAAACCCCCTTTGTGTACAAAATTACTCAGTATATTTAACTAGTGACCCTGCATTTATGTATAAAAAGACATGAAATAAAGGATGACCACTGAGTTGCAAACAAGACAAACAAAAACAAAACAAACAGGACATCACAGAAAAGGAGAAAAAGTAAGACCATAGCTTCAGTGTAAAAGAAAAGAAACAGAACTAGAAGTGCCTACCAGGGATACCGACCAATCGCCCACATCATTATCATTATCACTGTCATCATCATTATTACTGTCATTACCATTATTACTGTCATCACCATTATTACTGACATTATCACAGTCATTATCATTATCACTGTCATCATCATTATTACTGTCATTATCACAGTCATTATCATTATCACTGTCATCATCATTATTACTGTCATTATCACAGTCATTATCATTATTGTGATACAGATACTCTGTAGTCTGCGGTGCCTCAAAAGCATTTTCTCCTCTATCATACCAGACATTTCTTGTAGCTTGCAACCTCTGTCCCCCATGGCAGAGAAGAACGACTCCATGTTGTGGATTTTCTGTAGGCGGCTGATGGCAGGTGTACGTAGTTTGCCGATGACACGTGTCTCAGATCCCAGAAGCTCCAAAACGCGGCTTCACAGAGGGAGATACAATTCAGAATGACATAGAATAAAATATTGACACAGCATCAAATTACTGTTCATGTCTTTTCTATTATTTTCTTTACCTCCTCTTTTTTTTTTTTTTTTGTTAGCTTCATGTTTTGTTCCAGCTTAATTTTCTCAGGGGGGGGGGGGGGGGGAAGGACCTTGGCAAGTGTGTAATGACCTTGAAAATATATACATGACATGACATACAGTCTTCAATAACGGATTGTAAGCACTGTTGAATCCGAGCCTGTTACAGCCGTGTGTATCACTTTAGCTGTGTCAGATAAAACTCAAATTTATTATGTGTATTACGACAATCTAAGAACATCATAATATGCTTCCCAAACTGAAAAAAAGTAACAGTTATAGTTAAGGGCATCATCACAAGCTTGTAAAGAGGAGTAGAAAGCAGCAGCTGAACGTTTCAAATCATTGCATTTTTATTTGCCTTATTTCAACTCTTCATCATTCCAGTATATCTCTACTGTATCCCCCCCCCCCCCTTTTTGTTTGTTGTCTCTTTAATTTAGAAAAATCTTAATCACACCCACCCTCAGAGTTAGATTGTTGATCATGAATCGTGATTTTGTTAGTTTTTTTTTTCTTTTTGTTAATTCCATTTGATATACCTAAATTCACTATCTTTTATCTTAGAACCCTAGAATTTCTTTGGCGCCTCTCAGGGTAAAAAAAAACCAAAAAAAACTCCTATTGGGTACCCTCCACCCCCCCCCCCCCCCCAAAAAAAAGCTTTCTACCACCTCCTTCGGCAACTAACCTCAAGCGCAATCCGTCACGTAAGTCGTTGCTAAGGTTCGTCACAGCATAGTCAAACTCGTCCAAAGGTTTCTGAACCTGCGACACAGTGTAGCCCAGATAGGCAAGATGGCGGGTCAGGTCACCTTCCCCACTCAACACCTCTCGAGAAAACTGAATCAGTATTTCCTTGCTGGACTGAAATGAGGAAAAGAAATAATTTTAAAAATCAAAAAGAATCGTTTTCTTTCATCACCTCTTGTGTTACCATTGGCTCTGAAAACTTTTCGATTCTACCAAACCACTTGTAAAACTAACAAAGCCAAGATGAAACTGGGAACTCTTTTTTAGATCATAAAGCAAGAATTGAAATCGAGAGTGTGACATACCTTTGTTAATACCTACGAAGCAACCACTCTTTTACCTGTGCCAGGTATTGGATGTATAATAATGCTGCTTGATTTCTGTCTAAGAAGTGATTTAAATGCAGCTACAAGGTACAGCTCATGACAACTTTTGAATACACACACACACACACACACACAATTTTCTCTACCCCTAAATCAAGGATGCCAAATGATTTGGGGGAAAAACGGGGAAAATTGTTATCAGAGTATCATCAAATACGATGATAAAAAAAAAAGATAAAAAAAAGAAACACAAAGTGGAAAAAATCACGTGGGTGAAAAAAAAAAAAGAAAAAGAAAAAGGCCAGAAAAAACAGGCATTTACCATCGCTGCTTAACATTCAGATACTAAGAAGAGAGAGAATTCTGATCTTAGGCTGATAAGCAAAGCTGTTCCTTACTTTGATGTCAGCATCCTTACAGAAGAGACATGGATCATGATCCATCAGGCGGGAGCTTTTGGCATGATCCAGGAAATAGACCAGCAGCAGAAATTTCTTCACTGTGTGCCGTGACAAGGCTGCGGCAAAACCTGAAAAACAAAAAAGCAGAACAAAAAAATAATATTTAAAAATGATGCAAATGACAAAAGGAAAATTTTTTTATGAAAAGCTTTACAACACAGAGAGAACAAACATCAAATAAGATAATATAAAAAATGTTTACAATTATACCTAAAATATATTCTTCTACTTCTGACTCAACTAACACTAACATATAGTACAACAGAAAAACTTAATGTGTAACTGGAAACAAAAGTCACAAGATGGTTGTTTTTTTTTTAATCAAACACAAAAAGCACCCCAAAAAACAAAAAAAACCATGAAAATCCCAAACAAAATGTAATTATACTATGTTTCTAATATGAATCCGTGGAAAAACAACAAAATGGTGAGTGAGAAAAAATGTCTTAACAAAAATGTAATGCATATGATATGTAATTTTTTAAAAATGCGTCGAAACAACATCAACAAGAAAAATTACCAAACACCAACACAATTTAAAACAATGAAGAGCTTCAAAGGAAATGACTCACCGTCTGTATACAGGTGTGGCACCGAGGGATGTGCGTATTGGGCAGCGAGATCAGGAGAGCCCAAGAGTCGGGTCACGATGAACCGCGACAGCCCAAGGATGTCAGAGTTAGACTGGAGCATCAGAATCTCCCCAAACACAGTCTAAAAAAAAAAAAAAAAAAAAAGAATTGAAGAAGAAAAAAAGTAAATATTTCTAGAGAGTAATAACGGGAAAAAAAGCAGTAAATGGAGATGAAAGAGGAGGAGGATGAGAAGAAGAAGAATACCAACAACAACACCAACAACAACAATCATGAAGAGTTGACCTATCACAAGCTCCAGGTAACGACCAAATTTAAAAAGAGTTTATTATTCCTTTTGTCAAAGCTGGTCCCTTCCACATCACCAATGATGACAGTGTAACCAATACTTAAATAAAACGGATACAAAAGAATCCCTCCCCCACCAAAACTTTAACCAATTCAATGCAACAGGTAGGTTTGAATTCAACCCAATGACCCCTGACCGGTGACTATAAATACACGTACCTCCAGCCCAATGACCCCTGACCGGTGACTATAAATACACGTACCTCCAGCCCAATCCTCAGCCAGAGAGAGCTGTACTGCAGTAGCAGGTCCAACATGCGTTGTTTGATTCCTGAAAGTCATTTAACGGTGAAGCATATTTAACAAGCAATCTAGAGATCTAGTGATAGGTCATAAAAAAAAAGGGGGGGAGGGGGGGACGGGCGACTCTTTAACATAAATGGAGTGGCAAAAATGACCACCAAAGTGTACTCATGACTAATTTATTTTCTACTAAAAGATTTGTTATGAGCTTCACTGCTGTAACTATTAATCTGTTCACTCCTTTTGCCGCACTCTAGCAGGGATGGAACAAAGCTTCAGAGAGTCACCTCGAAATCCCCAAATGGCAGTTATACATTTTGAATTAAGACTTCATTGAGCCAAAATTAAATGACATAGACAACAAAAGACGTATCAGGAGAACATCAGGAGGACGAGTGTCGTGAAATTGCAAGAAATGGTACGTGATGGCAGAAATCTAAGGGAAGAGGATGCAGACTGTGGGGGTGGATGACGTCACAGCCAACATCGATGTCGATGAAGCGGACAGGTGACAGGCCTTTAAAAACCTGAAACCATGTCTTGAAACCAGTGTTGCACGTTCAATCCTTACTTTAAGTACAAGTTAGTTTAAACAAAACGGTTTCCATAAAAAAATATGAATTTATTTATTATGATTGAGCTATTTTCACTTTTGTAAGCTTAGCAAAACAGATAATCTTTTATAAAGAAAAAGCCTACAAATTACAAACCTAGGTCTGCGTGAAGCATTTTATCTTTCCTCACTGCTATCCTCCTGCTTTCTACTTCCGCTTCCACTTTACGAATGACAGTCACCATGGAGTCAGACTGGTACAACTGGCACGCTGCTCGGCGCAAACGATTCAACCGCCTGCGTGCCGCATAAGCCCTGAATGACAGAACCTCTTTGGTAGGGGCGAGTCTGGGAGCCACTTGTTGGTTGCCGAGGGTCAGAGCAATAGCATCAACTAGGATGGTAAATGTGTACATAACACTTAAATGATTGAGCAGATACAAGACATCTGTGATTGCAGGGTTCCCACTCAAAAGCCATCTCAAAATTCAAGACCTCAGAATTTTTTTCAAGACCAGCATTTGAGAGGAAAAATACAAACATTACACCTATGGAATAAATTTAATTGATGCATTAAGTCAATATCATCTTTGATTTGGCAGAGTAATTTAGTAATTTTCAATTTCTGCCCGATAACACTGTCATACTCAGCATTTAAATGTACGTGATCTCAAAATGAAGTTGTAATTAGAAGAGTCACAGAGGCAGAGACACAAGCATAAATACCATTAATACTGAGTGGATTTGAAAAACAACAAACAAAAAAAAACCCAACTTAATTGAGGAATTCTTACAACTTTTAAATATTATATCCGCATGCACGACAAATAATGAGTCTTATTTGTCCTCTTCATACACTCATGGTCCTCCATTAATCCATAACGAGATGGGAACAACCTGTAAGCCTCACCTTTGGGCTTTGTCGTCACAGCGATGTATTCGTCAGGCGGAGTGAGAACAAAGTTGAGCCACTGCACGAAACCTTTCTCCTGTTTTTCCATCCAACGCTCATCGTAATACATATTGCGTGCGGCAAAAGGCATTGGATGTCTTGTAACTGTGACAAAAAAAGTAAACAGATTTATATTGCTCCCTTGAGAAAATAAGACGAATTTCTTTTTTCTTATATTTCACTTGATCAATACTGTAATCTTGTAAGAAAAGCTTTGATTTTGAATCAATGTTTGTACGAATGGCTTGGAGCATGCATGACATGTGGAAGAGACTCTCCTTACCTGACTTTGGTTTCTTGACCAGAATCAGTTTAGACTGGGCGACTCCCTTCACCGGCGCTTTCTTAGCTTTGGACGGAGCACCTACAAGAACAAGTGGGATGTAAAAAGTAAAGGTCAAGAACAAGTGGGATGTAAGAAGTAAAGGTCAAAGGCCAGAGATCATGAAGAATCATATTTTAATCTTTCCTCGTAATGAAATGTATCCATTATAGATATTCCTAGACCTACTTTCCGTATGTCTGTCTGGGCAGCACCAAACTCCTCCACTCTGTGTAAAGGAATCTCTAGAAATAAAGTATCAAATCAAATCAAAGATGAATGTCTGTGGGAAATTTCATATAAGTTAAGAAAAGGATGAGACACCATCACAGTTTGTGACAGTTTCTCGTGACAAGCAGCATACAATGTGTATGCAAGAAGTTGGTGATGACTTGGATGAAGGCAGGGAGGGGGGAAGGGGGGGGGGGATGATTTAGTGGCAGTGAGACAGGAGGTGGTGGATAATAGTTTAAAATTAGGCAGCATAGACTGCAATAGAGCTTCTTGTTTTAAAAAGCATTACCTCGTACTGAACTTTGGTCATGGGGAAGCCGTAGGTAAAATTATATAAACAGCTTTCTTCTCTGTCCTTATCAATCTAAAGCAACACTGACACCCATTAAATCAAGCCAAACCTTAAGCAGAAAGTGAAGAATCGAAATTGGGAAAAAAAAGTCACTTCTTGATTTAAGGTGTTAGTGAGGCCTTTGCATGTCTTTTCAATGTTGCCTTCCATGAAATACTTGCACTGGATATCTTTTTAAAACGCTAGTCCTTATATTTCTTCGTTTAAATTCATAAAAATTGGAAACTGTCCATCTATCTATTTCTAAGTTTTCTGGGGTTTTTTTATTTTGTTTGTTTGTTGGTGGTTTTAGGGCACTACGACACACTAGGGTCATAGAGGCGCCCAAGAGGAAAGTAAGATGATAGATTAGTTAAAAGAGATAAATCTTTACCCTTCCAGAGACATTTTCACAGAGAGATGATTTACATGGAAAAAATCGTCTCCCACAAACAAAAGAAACACACACAGACAAAGGCACAACAGACAGAGCCTAGACTATCTAACAGAACACAAAATACCAGTGTATGTGTTTGTGAAAGAAAGCACTCCAGAGAGTGCTAGAAAAAGCAAGACGATAGCTTTAGCTAAAAGACAAGTGACAGAATTAGACCCATCAAGGACCTTTGCGGGGTAAACGTCTTCATTGGTTGATTCATGACCAAAAGTATTTCCAGTGCCAGCTCCTCTTTTATTCTGGCCCCAGGCCTTTTACACCCAGTTGTCTCATAACTGGGCTGTAAAGCCAAAGGGGCAACATAAAAACTTCAT
>JBCIKM010312437.1:0-11527 GCA_039654465.1 Melibe viridis | reverse complement strand
GCTCATCTCTCCATGAGAACTGAACAGGTATGCCTGCCATAACGCAGTGTGACCTGTTACGGCCTTTGCGTAGTCACTGACTGATCTATCTCTGCTTACCTGACACAACTTAACGATTGTTAAGGCCTTTGGGCAGGCACATAAAGGGGAGAAAAACGTTACATTGAAATTCAATCAAATTTTTTTCAAAAACACAAAATATGTCTCACAGCCAAAGATCTTAGTACGACCAACTCGGATATCTAAAAAAAAAAAAATTATGAGATTTCAGCGTTTAGGCCTTTGTGCAGGGACCCCTCGAAATGGTCTGGAAGCTCATTCCACAGTACTGCAGCCGCATATCTAAAGGATTTTTTGCCGAGACTTGAAGTTCTAACTCTTGGAATATCTAAAATATGCTAGTCTCTAAAATTGTATTTAGAAGGGGAAAAAAACATACTAAGTCATGTAAACATGATGGAGCCATCTTATTTCTATATGTTTCTAAAGCCATCGTTCTTAGTCTGCTGATCTCTTCGTATGTTTTGTCGTAATCTTCGTAAATAATTTGAAGAGCTCTTCTTTCTCCTGTTCCAATTTTTTCACATTTGTTTTGGAGCAAAAAGCCATGCCAAGGAACAGAACTTGAACGTGGATAGCACAAAAGAATGAACTATTATTAATCAGTTTATCTTTGACAACTTTCTTCCTTTCCAGTGCATTTACTTGCTTGGAAGACTGACGTCACATGGGTTTCACAAATAAAATGAAATCTTAGAAGGAAATATTGTTTAGTAAGTCTTCATTTTATGGACAGCAAAAAGAAGGAGTTGGAACAAAGTTTACGAAAAAGCGAAATCCGAAGTTATCTTTGTCGATGACTAAACTACCCTCATTGTTGATTTGAATGTTGACGAAGTGATGTAGACGTGTAACTGAGAATCGTGTTCTTTTAAATTGATCTGAAAAAGTCTTTAAATCGTTAAATACTGTGATAAGCTCTTTTATAACACGACCTTTGCTAAATAAATAAACGGACCAACAGCTCGAATTTATTATTCCTCGGGTAACTTCTTGTTTGCCAAAGAAGAAAAAACTGACCTCTCGTGACGGACTAGATATTCTTTATTATGGATACCGATGACTTCCCCAGCGATTTTGATATTGTTATTCTTGGAACAGGTAATATTTTTTTTCATGTATAATTTTTAATACACACAGAATCTAAAGACAGTGGGCTTGTCAATCCAGAGTAGACAATGACTACAGAAGTAATGTTGGGGAGCAGAGACACCTTGAATCAAAGATTGTGAAAATTGTAATTGTATGTGTACGTTGTCGAGAGGAGAACAAGACAAAGCCATAGAGAAAGGTAAATAAATGTAGAAAATAAAGAAAAATAAATTGTCTCCAAAAATCGACCTCTCAGCACCGTACTCATACAATTGCTATTTCCACAATCTTAGACAATGACTAGACTGTACATTCTCACTACTTGGCAACTGTATGGACTTACAATCCATTCAACGCTTTCCGGACTCATTTTTCTGACAAAGAACAAAATGTGGCTCTCGATTTTCAGCGATCTGATGTAAGAATCGGACATAATCTTCTTATATTCTTTCATGATGGGAAGCACTATTCTCACAAACGTTTTTAAATATTGTTTCAGCGCTATTTACAAACGCATTTGTGAATAGTATCGCAGCACTATCCACAAACGTTTGTGAGTATTTGCTTACAAACCTACATTTTTGGCTTTTTTGTCAATTTGTTCAGCAAAATATATCTATCAATGTGGACGAATAGCATCTGCCTTCTCCTTCAGAGTGTCTATTTTGCACTCAAATCCGAATAATTCTTTTGTTTGCCGGGACTAAAATCTTTGTAGACTCCCGACACACGAAGTAGCTTGCCACATCCTCCCACTCTCACTCAAACTATTTTATTTGGTGGGCTTTTATTTCCTTCTCTTCTTTCATTCTCCTTGCTTATATTCATTTGTGTGTGTGCGTGCGTGGTGCATGTGCGCTTTCCTGGACAAAATTTCAATTGTTAAGGCTTAGTTCTTGTTGCCACTTGGTTTGTTAACTCAGTTTGATTTTGCAGAGGACATGTGACCCAGTCAGTGTTTGGTTACCAGATCTTTGGTTCCTGGACTGTAACTTCTCTCTACCCTTGTGGATTCCAGTCCAGGGTGTGCACGGTGCCATTTGGAGGAATGATTCGATCATCAAGGTTGAATTGCATACCTTCCCCTATTTGAGAGTTGAATCATTTACCTTTTTTTTTTTTGTTGTTGTTGTTGGCATTGAACTTCTTTATTCCTGAATCTCTCTCTTTGTAGGATTGACAGAGACTATTGCAGCTGCAGCCTTTTCTCGCATTGGGCTGAAGGTTCTTCACCTGGACAGGTATGGAAAAAAATACCTTTTCCCTTCTTTTTTTTTTAAGCATATTTATTTTTGAAACAAAGTTGCCATTGCATGATAAAAATGCTACTGACCTTATTATTCCAAACACAGAGACAGCAGATCAACCTACATGCTAGCATTCTTTTGAAAAAGATATTAGACTACAAATTGCAACATAAAAGTATTGTGGACAGCATATTTTTCATAGACAGTAAAAACTGCCTTTGGTTTTGTTTCAGAAATAATTACTATGGAGGTTCATTTGCCAATTTCAATCTTCAAGGAATTGAAGAGTGGAAGAAAAAAATGGAGGTGAGGTTTTATTATTTATTCTTGCATGATTCGTTTTTGTAATTGATATCCAAACTTTGAAACTTAACACAAGGTCATTCCACTGTAAAAAGTGAAATTCTCTGAGAGCAATTCTGTTAAAATGATGAGAAAAGAATGGGTCTTTTATAATTAGTTTACGTCAAAGCTTGAAGTTAATCATACCACTTTCAATATATATTTAAGACAAGAAACAATAGAGGTCAGGTTTTTTTATATTCTTCTTTTGCATGATTGCATTTTGTTTCTGTGTTCTATTTCTTTACAGTTACGTTCTGAATGTTTTAGTTCTGAAAGACCAAATATTTCCGGGGGGTTTTTTGTCTTCATTTTTTTTCATTTGTTGTCACTTCATGGTGGAAAGGAATTGGAAGAGAACGGGTCCAGTGACGCACAAGAAGTGACAGATGAAGTGAAGAAAGAGAGCGGTGAGGAGAACTCTGTTTTCCCTTTGCCTTGTGAGAGAGCCCAAGCTCAAAGGGTCAGCATAAAGTTCCTTGCAAGGCAAGTATGAAATATGATTTTACATGAAATATTTTCTTTTTTTTTTGCCCCCTCCACCAAAAAAGTTTTTTAAAAAAAAATTTGTTATTATTGCGTTGCATTTTCTTTGTGTTGAATTGTTTTCCCTATGTAAGTCCATGACATGTTTTTAAAAAAACGCACTCAGATGTTTTCCATTTCCATCACTTTAAAGCCAAGGAGAATAAAACTGTGATGAAGCTCGAGTGCAGCAGAAATGTTTTGAGCTACGTAGGTAGAGTAGTCAAGGTCTAGGTGTGTGTAGACATGGAACCACTGTCACTGGGCTGACAGGATTGTTATAATAAGCTGTTTTATAATCCACAGTTAACTTTGTCCTTGACATCACTTTTCCTTAAAAGGAATGTGAAAATTTAGAAATATGAAGATATAATTTCCATGACGGATGAGATAAAGAATATTATTGTATTATATCTTCTCTCATCTTATGTTTCAATTTCAAGAGAGAATTTTACCAACATATTTGTCTCATTCATCCAGAGAAAGAACAGAAGAGGAGAAGGCAGCTGCTGAAGCATCCAGATTGAAAAAGCTGTCAAGCCTGAGACCGTTCAATCCCACTGATTTTACCCTGGAGGAGAGCAGTACACGTGAAGAGGCTCCAAACCAAGTTACTGACAGCAAAAGTCCAGCTAATTCTGAAAATATTCCTGATTCTGAAAAAAGTCCTAATTCTGAAAGCTTGGATACAACATCGAATGTTGAAAATGAGTCGTCTTCAGAATTGACGAAAAATTTGTCAACAGATGAAAACATTACGGAATCAGATGTCAGTAAAATAGTAGAAGAAGAAGAAAAAAATGAGAAATCTAACAAGGCCCGTGAAACAGTCGAGCAAGAAGAACAAAAAGAAACCGAGAAAACTGATGAGCCGAAAAATGCAGCAGATAAAGATTTTTCCCCAAAGAAAGATCAGGTTGAGTGGACGAAAGATGCCTTGGATGAGGAATGGAGAAAATTCTGTTTTGATCTTTCCCCAAAGGTAAATAACTCCTGTGCTTACGTAGATCTTGAAAACCTTGGCTTTGACCGAGCATAATCATGTTAATGATAATAAGACTTTTTTCATCGTTGAAAGGAAATTTGTTGAATAGTCACTATTGTTTGTAGTTTGAAATTAGTGCACAATTTTGTCACAAAGTATTTGCTGTATTGTTCTTACCTATGCGAGTTCATCCCGGAGGTTTCTTTTTTCCAGGTGTTGTACTGCTCAGGAGACCTGGTGGAGTTGTTGATTCAGTCGGACGTTGCCAGGTACTGTGAGTTCAGGACTGTCAGCCGTGTTCTCACCTTGTTGAACAACTCCTTGCAGCAGGTGACTGCTTTTAATGGAACGTTTTAATGACTGCCTTGAGAGCCAAATAGCCCAGTAGGTAAAGGGTCTGACTACTAGTCATTATGAAACCATTGTGCAGGTTCAAATACCCTCACAGCTGCTCTAGACACCTTTGTCCACCCAGTCTTGTCTCTTCAGACTTGTCTGAAGTAAAGATTGTCTGGAAAGAAATGGCAACCTATCCCATAATGCCTCAGCCTCATTGTGCAACACAGGACTACAGCACCCCTGGTTTGCCTGTGCTCACCTTTGAGCTCAGGACCCACTTTACTCTTACCTGAAGACTGAAAGTAAAGGGTGTAGCTACCGTGCTGGATAGAGACCTTTTTGGATGGTGGATTGTGGATGGCTCAGTGGTCTTGTTCGCCATCTTGGCTGTGGCCAGACAGTAGGTGCCATGGTCAGGCCCACACATGGTTCCACACTTCAAAGAATTCCAGCCTTCCTGTTTTTTTTCCTCTCTGTCCAAGGTTTGGTGTCTTCTCCACACTGTACCTACAACTTTTACCGTCTTTCTCTGATTGTCAGCTGTTTTACACGCCAGATCCTCTTTATTATTTACTCCTCGAGGCTACTTTATCCAAAGTTATCACCATGCTGTAAGTGCTTCACAAAATCACATCCTCAGCAGAAAACAAACTTGTTACAATTTGGATTATACATCCAGCGTGTTCATCACAAGATTACTCACTGGAACTTATAAAAGATCTCCCTGAGGCTTCTCACTAGGGCAATTATTCTGAATGCTGGATTAACATTCATAAAATTAATTTTTGATTAATATGAAAAGCATATACTTTCCTTTTTTTGAATTATATAATTTCCAGTATCTCGTCTGCTGCATGTGGACAATATGCAATTTTCCATCCAGAATAGTCATGCAGTTTCTGTACTCCATTTCTACAGGTGCCGTGTTCCAGAGCCGATGTGTTCAGCAGTAAAATTGTCTCCCTCATTGAAAAGCGACTCATGATGAAGTTTTTGCAGTTTGCGGCCGACTATGAAAGCCATCCTGAGGAATATTCTGGTAATATTCAGACTGGCTTTTTCAAATTATCTCGAAATTTTATGCTTTTATGAATATTTTTTAGCAATTACTTTCTTTAATTTCTTTCCCTGTATCTCAAATCTCAATCTGTTGGTTGAATCAAATTTACAGCTTAGTATTTCATTCATCTATTCAGTTCAATTCAATTTATTCTTCCCAATTGGCAATTACAAAAGAAAAAGAAAAGACTGGAAAAATGTGCAAATTTCTTATGAGTTAAAATGGGTTGATGTTTGAATGTTCCTCAACTCTTTTCTCCCTATTTTACCATCTGACCATTTGTGATACAGAGTTCATAGGCAAACCGTTTGTGGATTTTCTAAAGTCCAAGAAGCTGACAGCCAATGTGCAACACTTTGTCCTGCACGCCATCGCCATGGTCAGCGAGGAAGATTCCACAGAGAAAGGTCTCAAAAACACACAGACCTTCCTGCGTTCACTTGGTCGCTATGGTAACACTGCTTTCCTGTTTTCCTTGTACGGGAGTGGAGAGCTGCCACAGGCATTTTCAAGGTATCCATGGCATCATTTAGTAGATTTGATGAATGCGTGACTTTTGTTCTTAAGTTTAAAATTACCCTCTGCTTTTGATGCAAACCTGACCCTTGGGAGGTGATTTCAGATAATTTTTAAAAATTATTTATATTATGTTGAGACTCTTTAGTGCATTCTTTTAAATAATAATAATATTTTGTTTATCCTTTTGGAAATTTTTTGAATAAAAAATAAATAGACCCTCAACAACAATGTATGAATTTTTTTGAAGATTTATTCATAGCCCGTGAGTTATGACTTTTACACATTTGTTAAAAGAATCATACCTTTACAAATACGCCTAGAGAATGAGTTGGGGCGAATTTTTACTTATTTAGGGCTTTTTTAACCCTTATAATGTCGCTGTCCGGCCACATCGTAACAGTTACAACAAGTTCTTGCTCTGATAATCAGGTTGTCGGCAGTCTTTGGAGGTGTGTACTGTCTGATGATGTCTGCGTCCCACATCATGGCTGACAAGGAGAACAAGTAAGGCAGGCTTGGAGCGTTGCAAGAATAATAATTTTATTTTCATAGTTTATTTCATGACCCACTTCAAGCTTGATACTCGGGGATCAGATTTATTCATCATTTCTAAAAGGACTTCCTGCATTTTACTGGAAAAAAAAAAAAGCATTGCAGAAATTTCGCACTCAATAACTGGTAAGATGTTTCTTCAAAGGAAGGTGGATGAGCAGAAAGATTTCGTGAAGTTTTTGAGGGAAATTTTTTTGTTTATTACCGTTACTGTTCAAACCTATCTCAGACAGAGATTTCAGTTTGCCTTGTGGTATTTGTATTTGGAGTTTTTGAAATGGCTGTCTACAACACAAAAAATACTTCATTTTGTCATGTTTTGTCATTCTTTGATTTTGTAACCACCAAAGTTGTTGCAGTCGATATTTATGTTTTTTTTATTTCAGGTGCTGTGGAATTATTTCTACCCAGGGTAAAAAGATCAACTGCAAGTAGGTCGTCATCATGCCTGTGTTCTAAAATATGATTATAAAGTCTAAAAAGCATCTTTGTTCAATCTTAGTGCAAAAAATTAGATGTTTATATTAGAACAGTAATCTTTTATATTTTATTTTAGGTAAGAGATGCTTACAAAATTCGTAACAATGGTATAAAGGGCTGCCAATTCTTCATGCATCTGTTTGATCAATCAATCCTACTCAGATTGTTAGGGAATGTATTTTTGTTTTTTTGTTTTTTGGGAGGGGGGGGGGGGTCTGTGATTTAAAATCCACATCAACACATCTTGACTATTCTCCTATCTTTGTTGCAGGTACCTGGTGGCTGAGGCCTCCTACCTCCCCCCGTCCTTTGTGCAATATCCCACCCACAGGTCTGCTGCTACTGTCATTGTGGTTTTATATTTTTGATTATGTCTTAGTTTGAGTCCCATCTTTTCTGCATTAACTCTATCTGACTTGTTTGAGCTGTCTGGAGGTAAAAATGCATGTGATTAGTTCCTAATTACTTTTGCACCAGACACTATTGTAACTATACTTATTGTTATAAGTAGTAGAAGTAATGGTGGTGGGAGCTGTAGCAATATCAATATTAAAAGTTCATATTATGTACAGCGCTTTTTTCAAAGGTAACAAGGCGCTTGACTTTGTTCATGTTTTCCTCATTATTGTTACCTGTAAGAAACTAAATCCTGAATGATTTTCACAGTTCAAGATAAAACCTTTCACCGTGAACCGCCAGCGATTACTGGCTCTGATGTCAATAATTTTCGTTTTTGTGTGCTCCTTTTTTTATTTAAACATGGAGGCTTTGTTTTTTCTTCTGTCAAATATTTTTCCTTCCGTGATGTGAAATAAAATGTCATAAATGAAAAATTTTAATTTCAGAAAAACCTCAAGAGCCATTTTCATAACGGACAGGTCCATCTGTGAATCTAAAGACCCAGAGGTGAGAGGTTCTTGTTTTGTTCATATTGACTTTCCTTGTGCAAGGGATTTAGCTAGCACAGCTCTCTCTACTAACCAAGGCAGGTAATGATTCTTGTAATCTAGTTGATAAGGTGTTTGACTTGCACGCAAAATGGCAAAAAGTTCAACCCTGGCCAGGGCTATCAGGATTTTCCACCGACAAATTCCTGTCGGCATCGAGTATAATTGCTCCCTTCATGGATGCATGGCAGGGGGGCAGGCAGGCCATTTTTTTATTTATTTTTTTTCAACCAGGCTAAGGCGGGATGAACGTGCTTCTGATGCCAAGGCTGTGAAACTGTTGAGGTGTGAAAGGTCAATTCTTCCCATGTTGCGTTTGCATCACACTATCTGCAGTCTGGGGCGAGTGGCCTCATACGGCACATTCTCATGTTAAAGTAACTTGCAAGAATGACAAAGTTTGGACAGATAATCACATTTTCTCAGACTCGAGATCTGCTTGTGTGTGATCTGTGTGGAAAATTCTCGCAGACTCTGGAATCTTTTGATGTGCAAATCAGCTTACAATTGTGGTTATAGGCCTGAAAAACAAACAATAAATGAAAGATTAGACTTTTCTTTTTTTTTTTAAATTGTCAATTTTTTGACAATAGGGGAATGTCCTGATAACTATGTGATATTCCAGATGCAGATTCAAATAATGTAACCATTATTGCTAGTAATTTAATAATTTTGTGGTTTTTACAGCATTTTCTCTTTTTTTTTTATCAGCTTTCACTGTTAAACTTCATCTGCAAAGACAAGCAGGCACCACCCGTGTCGGTCATGGAGCTGCCGCCCTCAGCCTGCGTCTGCCCCAAAGGACTATGTAGGTGGCTTGCTTTCTCTTTTTCTCTTCCTCTTCCATTTCCTCCACTACTCCCATCTCCTCCACTACTCCCTTCTTCTCCTCTTCTTCCTTCTTCTCTTCCTCCTCCTCCTCTTCCTCTTTCTCCTCTTCTTCTTCCTCCTCCTCCTTCATGCCACCTCCTTCTCTTGTTCCTTTACTTCACCCTCCTCCTCTTTGTTCCTTCATTCTTTTTCCGCTTCCTCTCCTCCGCTTTATTTTTCTTCTTCCTCTGCAGATATCAATTATAACAAGGCTAAAATTTCAGTTTTATTTTTTCCTGTCCTTTTTTATATCGTCCAAACAGATGTTGTACATTTGACGAGAGAAGGCGGTTCAGATGATCCAGAGAAAGACTTTGATGAAGTCAAGCAAAAACTTTTTGCTAGTGAATCTGGTAAAACATTTTTTTGGTTCAAATCCTGAACACTGCTTTGTCTGAAATTAAAAATACTCAGAAGAACACACTGTCATTATCAAGACTTTGCTTTAATGAGGCTTCCTTCGTCGCCGTCAAGGAAAACTGTAGCTTGTTAAAATGACTACTTTTCTGGAGGAGCTAAACAACATTTTATTCTGACTGCTGCAGTCAAATATTTTGAATATCAAAAAGATGGCAATGAAAACAGATATTCCTACAGTACCAAACTAGTGACATCCACAAAGGGAAATAATTGTTGTTTACCGAATAAAAAATTGTCAAAAAAACTTACATACTACTTTTTTCCTGGAAGGTGACGAAATAGTCTATTTATTTCTTTATTAAGTTTAAGCATGAGAAGCTAAGGACGTGGTGGAGTTTAGTCTTTAAATGCCCTGAGGTAGGAACTACATGAGAAAAAAAATTATGTAATAATTGAAAAGCTGACATTTTTGCTTGTGTCATTTCTTTCATGGTATTGTCCACACAGAGCATATCTTGGTCTTGGGCCAGAGGGATCTATTGAGATGTAGAAAGTTGTTCTAGAGAGGAATAGTACTATATTTGATTGGGTTTTATATATATATATATATATATATAAAAATTGATTTACAGAATATTTCAAAAATATGTGGATTTAATGACGTCAAAATATAACAATCATATTTTTTAAGAATTGAAATTTTGTAAGCTAATTTTTCTTTTTAATATTGAAATATTAAATATAGTTCTTTTTTTTCGATTTGTAGAAACAATCTTTGTCGCGATAACAACTCCATATTTAAATTATTTATAATCTAAAGTTTATAGTCACTTTAAAACTTTCAGTAACTTTAGCATAGGATTTACACGCCACTTATTTCAATCAATTTTTCGCTAAAATGAGACAGATATATGAGCATTGACAGACGTGAAGTCACGGCCGACCAAGTTTCCTTTGTTACCTATGTCAGAAAGGGCATGTAAAAGTTTTATGCTTTGAAAAGTAACTTCTCTCGCGTCAAACTTTATAACTGTGGATAACTGTAAAATGGAACTGTTCGCGAGAAGAATTTATCGATTGTAATAACGACGTAAAAAGTATCCGCAAACTTCTACGAGGTAAAGAAATCTTTCAAATATTTTTAATTAACCCAGATTTAAAATTTATCTGATTCAATTAAACTGCCTTGACAATTAAACGTTAAGGAAATTATATAAACGCGATTTCAACAATAAAAATTATTGCTTTCTATTCATTTCTAAAAATAAACTTTTAACAATTCGACCGTGAAATATAAAAATTGAGGCGCATAATCGAAATCGCCGAGCGATGCCGAAAGTTTTGGCGGATGGCCTTCGGCGAGGTCAAGCAAGGCACCGCGCGTACGACTGGCAGGGTCATCGACACGTGCCGATCGGCGACGGAGTGTGTCGGTGTATGCGAGTGTATTGGTAAGTGTCCCACCGCTTTATTTATACGAGCCGAAGAGCGACGGTTTCGGGTCACCGCCTCGTTGTCGGCGTGCCGAGCGAATGATGACTCGATTACTCAAACGAGCCTCGGTCGCTCTATCGCGATAATCCGGCGGAAGTCGGCGGAGCGACTAGCAGCTGGCGCCCGGAAACGCATGCAAATACACACGCGCGCTTGCAACGCACGCTCGAAGCCGTCCTCCTCTTTCTTCAAGCGCGTCTCTTTGTGCGTATCTTCTCTTCGCGCACACGGAAAAACGAAAATGACCAACATATACGTATGTATGCACACGTATATGTTCAATGTTCTATGAGTGCATATGGTTGGTAGACAAAAACAGCCGGCGGGTGTGGAAGGTATAGTGCAAGTCTCGGAAGTGTTCTTTGGTAATAATATGGTTCAATGTTTGTCCCTTCTCTGAACATGTCGGCGATCGAACATGATGACTCCTGATTTGCTGCCGCTGCAATGATCTGAGTTTGTTTGAAAGCATGTATCCCATGCCATCCGTTGCTGAATCATTTCCCCTTTTTTCTGTATTAACATGGCCATCTATAGATGGGGAGCAAATCCAGCATTTGCAGAAAGTCCCGAAAAGTTACGTGAAGATACCCTCTGGTAATTTAACATAGCTATGGAAAATCACCATTTTTTATGGGAAAATCCACTATTTCTA
>JBCIKM010312326.1:0-11530 GCA_039654465.1 Melibe viridis | reverse complement strand
CCCCCCCCCCCCCCCCCCCCCCCCCCCCCCCCCCCCCCCCCCCCCCCCCCCCCCCCCCCCCCCCCCACCCAAAAACCTGAAACAAACAATTTGGTTAAAAATAATTTATTTTCTCTTGTCTGTAGTCTCTTTGCAGAGCCCCTTGTCAAATTAAAAGAATGGGGTAACACTTTTTCGACAAATTACACCAAACATTTTTGTATTGGTTCTATCTAAAATTTCATAGCGATTGAAACTTTATTGTAGTCTTTGCTTGGTTTAAGTTCTATGTTCGGTTCTATGTGAAACCCATCCTCAGCTATAACTATAATAAATGGCAACACCTTAGATATATCTACCCACTTCAAGCTGGCTCTTCCTTTTTTGTGTTGAGCACAGTTACATACCTAAGCGACATTAGGCACACAGAGAAGAGCAAAGATTATGTAGTATTTTCTCCACGACTGAGCCTTAGTTTCTTCCAGGATTTTTGAACTACAGCTCAGCAGATCCGGCCCTGGACCTCCATTATTTTGGAGTGCGCAGTTGGTGGGTGTCCCTGGTGGGCGCTTCTACTTCTGTTTCTTATCTTTTACATTGGGTCTGTCATCTCACTTTTTCCCCTTTTCTGTTATGTCCTGTTTTTGTTGTTTTGTTTGTAACTCAATGGTCGTCCCTTACTTCATGCCTTTTGGTACATAACACTAGGGTACAAGTTAAACACACTGAGTACTTTTGTACACCAAGGGGGTTTTAAGATCCTGGGTCTTCATGACCATAATGCTGTTATTTATAATGGCCAGAAGATATTTTTAGTCATTGTAAATCATCTCTCGGTGGTGTCAATATCTGTTTTGAGAGATGGTATATATTTTTTAGTATAAGTCATCTCTGCCGTTTGTGGTTTGATCTGTTCCCTCTTTGAACTATTTCTATCATTATCATCGTACTTTTCTCAAGGCTTCTATGACCCTTGTGTGTTGTTGGGTCCTAAAACCACCAAAGAAACACATTTTGATGGGGGCAATGTGTGGGTTCGAATCCACTCTGAACCATTGTGTTAAGTTCTTCGTCAGTTATATTGACTTACTCAGTGAGACGTGAGTGTTATGATACTGTCAGTGTGTGTAACAAGTTTTGATGAGCCATATGAAGAATTGTTTAATACCTAGATTTAGGTTAGAGTAATCAAGGCACTGCTTGAGGATTTCATGTGGACTGTTTATCTTATGGTGTCTGGGATTTTATTTCACTGTCCTAATTGAGGTGGGTGAGATGGAAGTTGGGTGGCAGTTTAGGTTTGTTCCTGGCATTTTATAATTTTTCCCTCTTGCTGAGTCTTTTATTGATTTCTTGGGCAAGAAATTTGATCCCTAGTTGCCGCACTTGACTCAGGAGTTGATGTGTTCAGCACTGCCGCCTGCCTACACTGTTTCATCCTTGTTGGCAACAATTTACTCGGGTTAACAGGCTTCAAGTTTTGCCATAAAAACTAAACGAGCAATATAAGTCAGTGGCTACTGGTTGCCAAGGGTTAAAGCCATCTGTTATGCAAACCCTGGGGTCGTGATATGACATTGACCATTCACCGCTGCTCATATTGCATGTGGAGTCACTTAACTCTTGCATTAGTCAAACCCATTTTAAATAATCCTCATATATACATGAACCATCTGTTACTCTCTTTTTTCTTATCCCACTGAGTTTTATTCATTAATTTTTATCATTATTAATTTTTGGAGATTCTGCTGGGCAGAGTACCGGAATATCTGTTATAAATTATTGTTCCCTGTAGGTTACCAAACGAATAATGCAAAGTGTCGAAAACCATAATATTACCTGGATGTCTTCAGGATTTGTCTTGGTGGACCTACCCCTCCCCAGCAACAATTAATCCACAAGCACATCTCTCTTTTAAATATTTTATAAGCCTCTCCTAAAATGATTTTTTTTTTTTAATTCTCTGGAGAATTTGAAGACAAACCTTGTCTATGAACACCACATTTAGTATGACATACAACCATACATAACTTTATGTATTAATTGAGTGGTCACTATATCAAAGACTATCAAAATGTGAATTGAATACAAGTGTTTGCTTCTTGTGTGTATTACTAATTACATAATAAGCCAAAATGTATAATGTCACTCCCATAAAGACCAGTCCTGTTCAGGCTATTGCAATAATTACATATTTGAGATCTCTGAATACCTTAAGCGATTGGTACATTATATAGTGTTGTATTTTATGTGGAATATGTTGTGTGCCCCTTTTATTTGGATGTTTCTGTTCCAATTATGATTTTTTTTTTTTTGCGTCTTACAAATTATTGTTTATTTTATTTCCAATACTTAGAGGTTGTTTTATTTTTTGTATGCCTTCTTTGTCTTAGTGTCTGATTATTGTGGGACAGAATTTATGTATTGCCCAGGTGACCTTCAAGATTTCAAGCATGGGCTATGTATGAAAAAAATGAGGTGCTTTTTATATTAATCTTTGCATAGGAGGTGGTTATAATTTTTGTTTTAAAGATGGTCCCATTTTTTTTCGGGAAAAAGGGAGGTGGGGGGGGGGGGGGAGGATATGTTTCTTTCACTTTTGTTACTCAAATACTGTATTCTTATGATGGTTATGATTAAAGAACAAATTATATTTTATCATGCAAAATTTTAAGTTCAAGCTGAAGAAACTATCAATTGTGTCTGTATGGCCTGAGAATGCAAACTCTGCAAATGTGTTGAATGTGAAAACTATTGTTTAGCCTAGGTACAGTGTGTCGTTAAAATGATGATCCCCAAAATCCTATTCAGTTTTTGGTATTATAACTAGATTTAAATGTCTTTTTTCATTCGGTGTAAGCCTATGTCTTGATTATCTTTGCCTTTACCTCAATCTCACTGTCCTTACTCTGCTTTTGACATTGGCTTGATCCCATTGAGATATAAAGGTTATCTGGTTAAAAACAAAGAAAAGGATCGAATGCTAAGACCTAAAGTGAAATTATCTATAATTTTGTTTATTTTAGTCCTCTGAATTTTATATGCTTATGTTCTAAAAGATTTAAGCTAGTTGTCATAATAAAGGAGAATATCAGCCATGCTATTGATGATTGTTTTGAAGTTGTTTTCTGCTCAAGTTTTGACCCTTGTTTTGTTTTTTCTTCTTCTTTCTTTCTTTAATCCCGCTTGGAGCAAAGGTCATCTACAAGTATCCTCCTTCTCTGCCTGCTGGGAGTGGTAACCTCCATATGGCCCCAGCCGAAACTATCTAACTATCTCGCTGTCATGTCACTTTTTTCCACAGCACTATCCAGTGTTCTCTTTCTCAAAAATACTACTAACTACTAACTTGTGTTCTGTTTGCCCAGTCAATGTCCTTGTACCTGTTGTGTCTGTGCTTGCCACAGGCGGTTTTTGTGTGTCCCTCGATCGATGTTCCTCATCGGCACTTCTACTTTTGTTTCTTTTCTTTTACACCTGAGCTATCGGCTTACTCTTCCCCCTTTTCTTGTGTGTGTTTTTATTGTCTTGTATTATGGGTTTCATTAGTGGTCATCCCTTTTTTTTATGCTTCTTGGTGCATAACTCCACGGTCGCAAGTTAAACTTTCCCTTGGGGACCCGGGGAATGTAATAGGTCTCCTGCGACGGGTGGTTGGTGGGAGTCCCTGGTTGGCTCTTCTACTTATGTTTCTTTTCTTTTTCACTGAAGCTTATTCCTTTTCTCTGATGTCGCCGTGGGGACCCGGGGAATATAATAGGTCCCCTGTGTGCCGGCAGGAGGTGAAAGCCCTCCAACGGCGGGTGGTTGGTGGGAGTCCCTGATGGGCTCTTCCACTTCTGTTTCTTTTCTTTTACACTGAAGCTATCGTCTTACTTTTTCCCCTTTTCTGTGATGTCCTGTTTTTGTTGTCATGTTCGCAACTCAATGCTCATCCCTTATTTAATTTCATGCCTTTTGGTACATGACTGCAAGGTCACAAGTTAAACGTACTGAGTAATTTTGTTCACAAAGGGGTTTTTAAGATCTTGGGTCTTCCTGTGCCATAATGATGTTATATGTGATGGCCATTGCTTATTTTTGTAAGGAGGGATGATGTCTTTTGTCATTGTAAATCATCTCTTGGTGGTGTCGACATATGTTTTGGGAGATATTTATTTTTTAGTAGAAATCATCTCTCTTCTGTTTGTGGTTTGATCTGTTCCCTCTTTTAACTAATCTATCATCTTAAATTAAATTAATTAGATATAGCATTTATATAGCGCTTATCCACGGTCATCACCATGCTCTAAGCGCTTTACAATACCATATCCC
Organism: Melibe viridis; assembly: GCA_039654465.1. Lineage (NCBI taxonomy): Eukaryota > Metazoa > Mollusca > Gastropoda > Nudibranchia > Dendronotidae > Melibe > Melibe viridis. The sequence continues at coordinate 7,237 of JBCIKM010312326.1, read as the reverse complement.
TGACAGACAACCAACATGGAACACATGACGAGACAAGCAGCATGTTAGGCGCTTTACAATATTTCAGACAGAGAAAAGATTGTCTGATGAACAACCAGGGGAACCTCCAAGCTTTACATTCATTTCCGATAGGATGAGGTAAGTGTGGTAAAGTGCCTTACCCAAGAGCACAACGTCAATGGCCAGAGCATGGGGCAGCTGTTTTGGGAAGTCACCACTCCGAACACGCCGCGATCGTGATTGCTTGACTCATTCATCTAGCGAGCTGTGTTAACCATCGACGCCATTTTGCTTTCCTCTGGGCCCCTCTATGACTATGACCCTTGTGTGTCGTAGGACTTAAAAACCTCCTATAAACAAACATTATGTTGTGTAATCCACACACACACACACAAATGATTTGAGACGAATTGAATTCATTTTTACAATAATTTATTTGAAAATTTGAACCACTGATGTGAGAGAACATTTCGACCAATGACTTCCGAAGCTTTGGATTGTGCGTTACATAATACTTAGTGACATGGTTAATCTGATCTAGATAGCAGATAGACAGACATCCTTTCAATATCCAGCCACGCCATTTTCTCACCCATTTGCGTTTATAATATCCCATTCTACATCTGCTCAAAACATCAATTTCAGTGGCAAATACGACCGAGATCTGAAGTGAAGGGAACCGCAATGTAGGCCTACCGACTGCAAAGGGCATGCCTCGAAAAGGAAGTGAGGAAGGGGAAGAAAAAAAAAAAAAAAAAAGAAAAAAAAAAAAAAAAAAAAACCCCCCCCCCCCCCCCCAACATAACAAGCTGAAATTTTGTACCCTGTGTTAAAGTTAAAGTGATTGTAGACAAACAGCCTGGCTTATACTGATGGTTGTATGAAGAATTACTGATAGTAAGAACTACTGATATAAAGAACTTAAGTGGAGGATCACAAAGTGATCTTTATGTCAGTGTTCTACTGTAGCGTGATGGTACTATTCTTAGCCCAGGAAAAAAATGTTGACATCAATAATTTTGTGACACGTAGATGATAGTTTGATTCACATTTGAATGTCATAATAGATAACATTTATATGCGCATATAATATTATATCCACCGGGGTGGACTGTCGTCCCCTTCCATCACGGACACAGTAATGTCATTGATAATACGCACAATGAGTCGTGATAATACAACAACAACAACAACAACAACAACAACAATAATAATAACAACAACAATATGGAAATATCAATGAATCATCAGGATAGATGGCCAACCTTTAACATCAGTATATAACTCTAAGTCAACTCACTCTTCTTATTTTAAGGGGAACACAATAAACCGCTCGTCGTTAAGCTAAGAACCCAAACGAAAACCTTTTCTGTCTATTTCAATTACTGTAATTAAAATGAGTAGCACTGCCGTATCACACTCATTTTAATTTTAGAAAACAATCTAAGAAATCAGGAAAAAAGCAAAACAAGAAAATGTTCCGACCACCCCAAAAAACAATAACACAACAAAACAAAACAACAATAGAAAACAAACAAAAACAAAACAAAATAAAGAAAAAAAAACCAATAACCAAAAAAAAAAAAAAAAAAAGAACCAACCCCAAGAAACAACAACCTCAAAACCCAACAGCAATCAGGGAGGCAGTACTATTTTCAACAAAAAAAGAAGTAGGTACACACTTATTAGAAACGTCAACAGACCTACAAACCCCATATTGTGTGAGAATAGAATATGAATGAATAAACATGATAAATCAAATTATGCCAGTTGAGAGAATAGTATTATCTTTATACATAACTGATTTAAATCCTGTCACATTTCTTGACGATGATTTCAAAGGCTAACAACATGGTAATAATAAACATTGACATTAATACGAGGGTAGAAAAGTATAAAAATAATAAAAAAGAACATTAAACACTAGGAATTTTCAATAACATATCATATATCGTGAATATTTACAGCAATGGAATATTATATCAGTCGCAGACTAAGAAGCCTTATTAACACCAGGAGGTACAGCAATTGAGTGGGCTTGTCCGATACAGATTGACGGAGTAAGACTGAGAGGATTTATGCGTTTGTCGGTCACAGGCAAAAATCCTGTTATGAAAATTTACCCTAAATATTACTGTGAATTCATTCGGCGCCTTTCTCTGTGCCTTTAACATAATATCTCTTTTCAGGCACCCTACTCACACAAGCACTCATTTATTTACATATTTGTGTAATCCTACATTTACTCATCCTGTGGACATGCTTTATAAAGATAAACGGGAAACGGAGACCGGGTCAGAGAAGGTAGAGAGTTCAAGTTCAGCCACGAAGCAGTGGCGAACGGATGACGAACAAGTGTGTGTGTGAGTGTTTGACACCACAAAGATTGAAAACAGAGTATCATTAAACTGGCCTCAAATTTCAATGTGCATGACGTCACACAATCGCTGGTTGTTCTGTCGCCAGTGCTTCTATTCGTCCCTCAACTATTACTCCCTTGTGAGCGTACGAGTAACGATATATAATAACATTACCAGTCAAGTCCAGGACGAGAGTACCGCAAAAATTCCTGTTTTCTGGAAGGCCCGAGGAATTTTATTTTTCCAAAGGGTTTTAAGTTTCAATTGAACATTACAATTTACAGTAGATTGATTACCTACTTTTCTTCTGAGATGACTCTTTAAAACAGGTCTAGCAATCTTCCTTAGAATGAAGAGTGCGTTTCATAAAAACAAAACAAAACAAACAAACAAGAATTCCATTCAGATGAGACTTCCACCAAAAAAAAAAAAATCTTCGTAAAATGTCAACTTGTTCCAAAATGTCAGTATTCAAGCAGAGAAAATCGAATCCGACCAGGCAATTTAATTCCCCGGTACATCTGACTCAACACAATGAACATGGCATCTTGTTTCTAATTTCAAACATTTATTTTTATCAGGTGTGTGAAAAAAAACTTCCCCAAATTAGAGCGCTCAAAAGCTGTGTTCTAATTAACTCAGTTTGACAAAAACTCGGCATGTCAAGGATCAACATCTTGATTTTACATATGCAACGTTTTCATGTACTGCAGTTATAGACAAGTGAGATAAGAAAAATTTTATTAAGAATGCACGTAAATGCCCATTCCACAGACCTAAGAATCGCTTTGTTTACATGAAAAACGTTGTAATACACATCTGGTTGATTCAGATCAGTTGTACTGAGAATTATGACATCAAAATGAACTCATCAACTGAAACACATGTACACTTGGATCTAGATTGTAAAAAGATTAACATTAGACGTGTGAAAGGTAAGATGTGCTGTTGCTTCCTTTGTCCATTTAGAGTTTTAAGTGTTCTGTCGAATTTGGTACCCTATTCTAATTCGCTTATTCACGTATTGAGGCATAAAAAAGCACAATAGAAACAGGTGTGAATATTTAATCCAGTAGATAAAATGACAAAAGCAATTTGTTCATACATTTTCATAGGTATAAAACGAACAACACTCAATTTAGAAAACAACAATCTAAGAAATCAGGAAAAAGGTAAAGCTTGTGCACGAAATGCCCTCTTCAGAGTCATGCCGTGAAGTCCATGATATGGTCATTTTCGGGTTGTCTTGATAAAACGGCCATGTCTAACTTGTCTATGAATACAATACATTGCAATTTTGCACATGTAAAATTAAGATGTTAATCATTGCTTATAGTGAGTCCTGTTAAACAATATTAATTATAAAACAGTTTTTGAGTGCTCTGGTTTTGACCTTATTTTCACCCACCTTATACAATATCTCTTTTTTTTCATACCCTACAACATAGCCTTTTCGTTTCTCACAGTCCCTCTCTGTTGGATCATTAAAGAATTTACTTGTCTCTTCACTTGGCAATAACACACGGACAATAAAACTATCAACACTGAGAGTCCTATACAGACGGCTATCAAGACCCAACTCCTAGACGAGGGGTAAGACTTGAAGTAATCTTTGGGGTCCCCGCTGCTAGGAGGGAATATAGACGGGTCCGATATGAGATTCTGGTCCCGTCTCAGCTGGTCCACGTATAACTGGGGTACCCTGTGGTTCCAGAACGCCATCTTCTCTGGCTTGAAGCTCATCTCAATTGTAGCAGTCACCTGTTGGTTCCGTGAAGACATCTTGGTGAAGACAGGAGATTTTGGAGTGTACTGCGGCATCTGGAAATCTTTGCTCGGGAATAAAGATGGAATGCTAGGCGGGGAAAGGTGGAAAAAAGGAAATCGTGAGAAGAATATCTTTAAAGAATTAATTGCAAATGTCACAGTACCTTTGTATTATTTCAGTTAGGAAATAGTTCTCTAGATTCTGTCCAAAGCGCCCCAGGGGTCAGCCACAGTGCAACACCCCAGAGTTATGGGCACAATGGCCCCGATAGAATCCAAAACATTTGGCATCAAAACAAGACGCCTTAGGGACAGAATAATTTGAATTTTGAATGGGAGCGTGTGTTACGAGTATATTACTATTGTCAAGCACTTTGAGGCCTGGGTGAAATGCGCTTTATAAATACACAGTGGAACACCCTTGTTAAGGACATTCTTATAAAGGATTGATGATTATATAGAAAAGGTTTTGCAGCACACCATAGGGAGGTAATATATACATTTTTATCGATGTTAAGAACTACTGACATAAAGAACTCACTTTGATTGTCCCACGCAATTCTTACTATATCACTGCTCTGCCTTAAAATCTATTAAATTTTGCTAAATTAAATACATACTGTTGTATCGTTTCATTGATATTCTCGTATTTTGAGTTGGAGGACGCATGATTAGTATTCCCGACAGGACACGACAGAATATTTTTGGCTGAACCACTGTTTGCAGAGAAATAAAATCCTTGAATCTTAATCTTAATTTAATCAGATCATGTATAGATTTCATTTCCTTGCAACATTATTTTTTATTGTATAATAACTCACCTCACTTAACAATATAAGTATTGTTGTCTATGTAACCCCCCCCCCCCCCCCCGTTTCAGATAAGGTGCTTAGTTAATCTTTAACCGTTTATACTATCGGTGATTGCTTGCCACATAAACTTGCGTTTACCCATTCTTGACGAACGTTGCCCAGAGCTGGATCAGTGTGGATGCCATGGACTTGTCCGTCTCGCTGTACAGGACCTTTTTGTGTTTGGACATCGGGTAACCAGACAGGTAGAACAGGTCCGCACCGTGAATCACGGCTGGGAAAGGCATAAAAAAAAAGAGTACAGTCAACATAGGAGGGATAATTTTCTCGCTTCTTTTTCAAATGTATTTTTTAGTCAGAAGTGTGGGTCATATTCAAGTGAAAAAAAAAAAGATGGGCTGCCCACCTGCGAACATGAAAGTCCCTCGGCCTAGGCACCCATGAAGGGAACAGATTATTCACCGAGCTCATACTAGGTCTAGACGCCAACAGGAATCACCTGGGCACTGCCTGGACAGCGGGCCTACAACTGAGCCATCAGATACTCATCTCGGCATTGTGTCTACATCATTTTCACTTCTAGTTATTTTAGCCTATGGAGCTTATTTCTGATATGATATCAGGTAGTAGATGACCTATTGACGTATTGACGTCTTTTGGCCTTCCCGATGACTTTTTTCTTTTCTTTTTGTTGCCCTTTGTCTCCTCTCAGCACTCTACCAACACCATTCCTTGATATGGTATGATATGATATGATGATATGATATGACATGGTATGGTATGGTATGGTATGGTATGGTATGATATGGTAGTGGTATGGTATGTGTATTACCATCCAGTTCACTATATCCGGAGTAGTAATCAAAATGGTAGAAGTAGACTGTGACATTGCGGGAGGCGAGACGATCCGCTGTGGACTGGGTGGGCGCTGCGATGAAATAGTCCCCGACAATCTGTGGATTGTACAATAAGTTATGTATCATTCATTTGATCATGATAACAAAGTTTTACTTACAACATCAGTGAAAAAAATAATATTTTGTGTTTTAGGCTTGCGCTTTGTTTAAGAGAACTTTTGCGTATCGACTTAAGTGAGGTAAAAAGCGTCCCCGACTGAATGCTGAGCTTAAAGTAACGAGGAGTAGAGTCAGGATAGGGCGAGGAAGGAGGGAGACAAGGGAAGCGTCCTTCGTATTCTATCCAGCGGGTGAGACCGTGTTCTGGCCACCGTATTTAGTAGCGCGGTCCTCAGCTTTTGTTTCAGGTCACTGGCTGCACCCTCAGCCCTTATTAAACTTCGACCTGCTTGCATTGATATGCTTTTGGTTAGGAGTACAGTAATTGTCCTGCGTGGTACTACAGTACCTAGAAACACGGCATAACGCTTACGGCTGTCATGATAAGTGTCAACACCGTTTTTACTGTCGTCAGGTCTGAGCAGACAAAGCTGGGAGTTGGGAGTAAACAGGTCCTGTAATATCCTATAGAAGATGGTAAAGGCTTAGTGCCGAGATGAGTCAAAGCCATAGGAAGAAAGGGGAAAAAACCCCCAACAGCAGCAACAACAAAAACCCTGGAGGTTGGAAGACTTACGAGGAGGGAATCGAACCTGCAACGCCACCCATCGACTAGTCACTGCTATGACAGCGGACCAACCAACTGAGCCATCCGCCACTGTCTCCTGTTTCTATTATTTCTTATTGTCATCAGATTCTCAATGCCAGATCCTACTTTTTGTGTGAAGTGTCACAGGTTTGAATCCCATTAGTGCCAGCATTTAAATACAAACAAATGCAAGAGGAAGGCATCCAGGAGTCATGACCTAGATGAGGCCCGGCCCCCTTCGAGTGTCATGAGTTTAGGGCCGGGACACTTGTTTGAGGGGGGTTTCTTATTTGAAGATTTTCTGTTGTTGCTCCCAATAGGAGTATCTTGCTTACTTCATATACTATACCCATGAGCACGGCATCCTGTGGTAGGCTGCCATTGCTTTCCATGTCACCTTTACTGTCATCAGGCCTGAACAGACAAAGCTACCTATTACTGTACACTGGGATAGGAGGAACCAGGTGAATGCACTCGATTAGAACCGAGTGATAGTCAGACGCCCTACCCACTGATTTAATGTGGCAAACTTCTCCCCACTGTCTGTCCCAAGGGAAGACTGGGAAAATTCAAGCCCCATCAGTGCGTGGATCGGGACCACATTTGGGGGGGGGGGGGGGGGGGGGTCATGGTTTTAACCTGTCCCCCTTGTTCTCCCTTAGCCACTTCTTTTCACAGTCTCTTGCCAAGTTT
>JBCIKM010312218.1:0-11531 GCA_039654465.1 Melibe viridis | reverse complement strand
AAAGACGATAGCTTCAGTGTAAAAGAAAAGAAACAGAAGTAGAAGAGCCCACCAGGGACTCCCACCAACCACCCGCCAAGAGGAAAGTAAGATGATAGATAAGTTACAAGAGTAGAAATGCTTTGACTTTGCCAACGACATTTTCACAGAGAGATGATTTACAGAGGAAAAAATATTACCTCTACGCGCATTTCACAGAGAGATGAATGACAAAAACAAAAACATCTCCCACAAACAAAAGTGAACCCTAAAAAGAAATGAGGGAACCAGTTGAAATAAAAGACAAACAAAAAAGAGCCCTGGAGATGTGATCAATTGATTAAAAATGACAGGAAAACACAAAGGAAAGGGACACAGAAACAAGTGTAAGTCACTGTTCAGGATTGTACAGCACCATTTTATTTATTTTCATTTTTTTTTTTAAAGGAATCAGTATTGGAAGAATTAGTTACTACATACAGCTATTTGTTTTTAAAATATTTTCTTTTTTGGCTTTATACATACTTACATTTCTTTACATGACTTTATAGCCAGACTAAAACTATAATATAAGTTGTGATAAAGACATAATTATAAGAACAACATTGCTGAATTGAATTAAGTGATGTTTGAAATGCAATAAATAAGGATGAGTATAGACAGTCGATATGAAATCTTATCGGTATGATTTTGAGACTACACAATGAGCTAAAGAGACTTTTTCACAGAAAAAGTGTACAGTTCATGCTAAAAGTAAAATCTTGTATGAAACAAAATTAAAATTATCACACCTTAAAATTAGAATCTAACAAAACTGTAAAGCAATTGAAGTACAAAGTATAAGAGTGATACCCTTATAGAAAAATAACAAAAAAATTCAAAGAGGTCATTGAATATCTATCTAAGTAAACTAAAAGCAAGTCAAAAGTAATTTCTTAATAATGTGAATGCTTCAACAGATTTGATCTGATATCAAGCAAAAAGCAAAGTAATAATTTTAAACTGCATCACTGTAAATGAATAGAGTTTTCCCAAAACTTTTTAAGCGCTGTTTCAACTATTTTGATAAATCAAGGATTGTATCCCCTGATTTTCCTCTTTGAGTCAAAATATTTATGACCCTTTGAACTTGATTTTAAATAAACTTTCCCTGTCTTGAGCTTTTACTATGAAGTGGAGAAAATCACAAGGAAGCCTGTGGAAGCAATATCTCCAAATTTTTAAGGTCATTTACGGAGTTTTGGAAAAACTCTCTTCAAATTGATAACAGCAATTACCATATCACATAACTTTTACATTAACTTACAAATAAAAGGAGACATGAGCATATTTTGTAATGAAAACATTGGAAGAAATTAATGCACAGGAAAAGATAAGATTCAACGTTTGAAAACTGGGGAAAAAAGCTTTCATTGCTACAACAATAAGAAATTGACAAAAGATATTGCACTTGATATTAATACAGGTCATTCAAATTTACCTCCAAGTAAGCAAATCGTGTGGAGATGAGGTGCAAAATAAAAATAAAAGGAGGAAACAAAATATAGAAAAAACAAACAAACAAAAAGACTTGAGATAAACCACCTTCACAATAGAAAAGCTGCAACTAGCAGACACAAACACTGATACAAAAAAATGGAGCTGCAAAGCAGCTTTTCTTCGTAGGCCAAGCACTTATCTAACTAATTAAGGCCTCCAGCTTGGCAGGTCAAAGGTCATCATTCTATCAAGGGGTATCAGTATCACACTCATGCTAATTACCAAACAAGTGGAACTCTTTGACGCGAAGATCACATATCATACCATTTCTCCATCCTCAGAGGCCATTACTAGTTCTCAAAGAGAAATTACTTTCTTTTCTCCCCCCTTCATCCACCATCTTTCTCACTCAAACTCATCTCCAGCTGTAAAACCATCAGACACACAAATATACCAATACACTTCTTGTTCAGCCTCTCCTCATTTGAGATTTACCCTACATTGCACAAACTCCAACCATCATTATACAAGAGATCTACAAGCATCACATGAGGACCAAACACATGATCCAAAAACATTTATAAAAATAACAACAAAAAGTCTTGATCACCCGTTATTAAAAAATACTAGACAATTCCCACATAACAACAACACCACAATAAGCTTAAAATATTATCCCTATAAAAAGGATGAAATGCAACCATTGTACTCTAATAATATAGCCATTGGAATCAGTAATGAGGATAAAAAAGATAGATGATAACTTCATCAGGTGGCATAATGGGAACTGAAAATTTAGAGATTTGTTTGTTGTTTATTGGAGGTTTTGGGGTCCCTCGACACAAGAGGGTAATAGCAGAGCCCAGAGGAAAGTAAGATGAAAGAATTAGTTAAAAGAGGGAACAGATCAAACCACAAACAGCAAAAAGATGATTTACATTAAAAAATAAATATCATCTCTCAAAACACATAGACACCACAGAGAGATGATTTCCAATGACAAAATATATCATCTCGCATTACAAACATAAGCAATGGCCATTACTCGTAACAGCACAATAGTTCAGGAAGACCCAGGATGTTTAAACCCCCTTTCTGTACAAAAGTGCTCGGTACGTTTAACTTGTGACCTTGCAGTTATGTACCAAAAGGCAGGTAATAAGGGATGACCACTGAGTTGCAAACAAGACAACAAAGATAGGACATCACAGAAAAGGGGTAAAAGTAAGACGATAGCTTCAGAGTAAAAGATAAGAAACAAGTAGAAGTGCCTACCAGGGACACCCGCCTGCAGTGCAGAGATGATTTACATTAAAAAATAAATATCTCTCCAAACACATTTCGACACCACAAAGAGATGAATTATAATGAAAAAAAATAATTCTTACAAAAATAAGCGATGGCCATCACCCACAAAAGCACTATGGTACAGGAAGTCCAGGGATCTTTAAACTCCCCTTGTGTGCAAAAGTACTCATTACATTAAACTGCAGTTGTGTACCAAAAAACATGAAATAAGGGTTGCAAACAAGATAACAAAAACAAGACATCACAAAAAAGGGGAAAAAAGACAGCTTCAGTGTGAAAGAGAAGAAACAACAAGAAATGCCCACCAGGGACACCCACCAACTGCCCACACTCACCGAATTCAATTGACCACAAAATTAAAAACCTTCACATAATAAATAAAATCAAGCAAATTATGGGTAAAATTACATTAAAAACATTTTAAAACACCATCATTATTAATTTGTAGTCTGAAATATACATACTCGAATGTTTTTAACGTAGCTTGTTCCCTGTGTGCAAAACTTTGTTCAGATTATATATTTTTTTGAAACTTTGATATGAAAAAATCATGACATTTAAATAAAACTACTCTTCACTTATAGTGGGAAGACAAGTGCTGCCAATTTCACTAGGCTTATCAAACAGTTTCACAGGGAAAAAAACAAATTTCTTAGGCACTGCAGGTTTTGGAGAGATGGTGATGGACGACACTGGAATATTACATGGCAGCTCTTTGCTGCAGTCTATTCCCTTGAAATCTTTGATCTGAGAAAATTAAAAAATAATATTAAACATAAACAATTTTCATAAGATAATTGGTTACTTGCATCCAAGAATTTGCTAGAAAAGTATGAAAGAGGATTTCACGAATGTGATCAATCAATTTTCCAAAAGGACAATAACATTTTTCTTATTTTATCTTCAGTTCAGACTTACTATAAAGTAATGGTCTGGCAGTCATCGAGCAATGTGTTTTACTTGACTTGTGGAATATGGGGGAAAAAGCATTATAGGACCAGGGGAATTGACTCAAACGGCTTAGCAGGTTGGATGTTTAAGTCTAGTCTCAGAATAATACAAACTGTGGAATGCAATTAACTGCAATAAAGCCAATTCTAAATAGTCTCTGATATTATAGAGTAAAGAAAATTAACACATAATAGAGGAATCTAAGCCCAAAATGGTTAGATAATATTAATGACAATTCTGATCAAGCAAATGGAGTCAAGATGACTTTTGTTTTCAGGCCCTAAAATAAAAGAGAAGGAAGCTGCAAAATAACTATATTCCTGAATGAAGATCAGTATGAATGGCAATCAACCCTCTTAGCCTAAGATTAAAATATTTTTATCGTGATTTTCATTGATTTGCAAAGCCACTTGATGGATCACCGGGCTAAGAGGTATAAAAAATAAAATGCTGTCTTCTAATAATTTCAGAGTGTTCACTGACTAAGATCAATACACGGTTTAATATGCCTAACCACATTAAGTAGCCCCTGTCAGTTCATTGCCTAGGCACGTGTCAGTCTTCCTGTCATCATTGGCTGTCATCAGCTTTTCAACCAAGAGGACAATAAACAAAATCAACACCACAACATGACCCCAAGAAAACAGAAGTCTTGACAGACAATCACAAAAGAATGCAATATGACTCGCCACTTTAAAAAAAAAAAGTCTGATGGTAGGAAATCACTCTCATCATCAGTCATTGACCTACATTCTAGCACAGATGGATTTTTCATTAGTCATGACACCTTTGTGTACAAAACAAAGTCAAGCATGTCTGTCCTCTATTAATATTTTTCTCCCCCTCAATCTAATAATAAAATACATTTTTACACTCGTCACAATTCTACATTTCCACCTTATGAGCCATGAGGAGCCTTGAGGAAGCCTGTGGTGGTACTAAATAAACTTTATCAAGAGAGTAAAAGCACCTAAGTCAACCAGGGCACTGACAGAAAGAGAAAAGGAAAGAAAAACTAAGCCACGGATGTCCACCTCATGTTGGAGGGTAGAAGATCTTTAAAAGATTAAAAAAAAAAATAGAGCCTGAGTTAATTTAAGCAATATTTCTAGATCAATGCATTCACCAGGAACAAGATAAACAGCAAAAACAAAATCCCTGTTCAGTCTCGACATGAAATCAAAACAACAGATCCGGACTCTATTTTAACTTAAAGCAAAAGGACATTGAGTCGTGACAATCAAATTATTGTTACTCACATCAAGCTGGCTCACTGCTATTTTGCAAGTTTCTCCTCTCTCAAGTTGAATCTGATCTAATACTTGTTGGAACAAATGAAGCGCCAACACCAGAGGCTGAAAAAAACCAGAAGTTTAGTTATAGTTATTAGTGTCTTTAAATATCGATTCTCTCACCCAACATACCTTATAATTATAATACAAATATACTTGTTTCTGTAAGTGCGTGTGTGTGTTTGCGTGTGCTCTTCTGAGCTGTGTATACAGATATTTACAGAACTAATAATCAAGTGATCCCACTCCTATTACTGCAACCTGTCATTTTTGGAAATGTCAAGAAGAATCCTATACCTGGAATCCCAGACTGCTGGAAAAAAAAAAACCCAGGAAAATTGGCATCCCTGTGTCATAAAATAAGTTTCTTCCGGAATGTTTTGAGAATCCTTTATGTCATATTCATGAGTCCTCAAGCGCCATTGAGCACCACAGTAGAATTTGGCGTGCTACAAGTCCTTTCATTATCATCATTGTATCTTCCCTTTGCTCTTGGCACTAAGAGCCAAAGAAGGAATGGCTTTTGCAAGTAAATGTACATAATTGCCATCATACAGTCATTGGCTTGGGGATTATTTTTTAAGGAAATCAACATCTAATGTCTCTGCACTCCCGTAAGAATACATGCTGCCAGATGAATGCATTGTACCTTGTAGTATTTTAATTTAATTTGGCATTTAATTTCGATTTTCAATCGCAAAGACCTATTTTTAAGATCTCTAATCCACTTGTCTGGTTTAATGGGTTCAGTGGGGTTTCCATTTCTACAAAAGCCAAAGAAAAAATGAAATGAAAAATAATATACAACAATAATTCAAGTTCTTTTCGAGGGAGATAACCGGAAAGATTGAAAGTTTTAGATAAACTACATTTTTACTTCCCTTTACCATCTTTAGGACCATTGCTATCTGCAGTTTAGTCTAAGATAAAAGAGATACGCTCTTGAAATCATCCTCATCTAGATGTTGCTTTTAATGCAATTCAGTGAGATCAAGGTAAATCCATTGCTTTTACTTTATTTAGATGTGTGAACAAAAATGAAGACCAAACAAAAGTTAAATAAAACAATGTCTGAACTAAAACTTTAGTATGTGTAAATGAGGTAAAGTTGACTGAAACTAAAAAGTTATAATGAATAGAGATATTACAATAGAAAGCTTTTACTGTAAGTATGGTTGACCACATTATTGAGCAGCTCTGTCATGCATAATCAAAAAGGTTTTTTTTAACTTCCTCGACTGTTTTTTCAAATCTTGGAAAAATTATTCATTTGAAAGGATAGGGGAATAGGAAGGGGAAAGAAACGAATGTTCAGGGATTAGTCTTCAATAAGTTGGTCCCATGTCTTGATGGCGTGAATAAAAAGGAAGGGAGAGCTAGGGAATACTTTTTTATAGCTATTTGTGTTCGTCTGGTGTTATTTCCACTGAGTAAGATCTTTTACTTTCATCAGTGCAGCATCACAAAAATTGAAACTTTTTGGAGTCCCATGCTAAATTACATGATATCTTGAATTCAGTTCAATATATTTCCAAGTTCTCTGCCATCATACAAAACTAGTGATAACTTTTTTAGTCATCTTTACAATGGTGAATGCATTCAAAATTTAAAAAAAAAAAAAAAAAAAAAAAGAGGTCTTTCCTCAGAATAAGAAGTTGGCTTCAAAATCAGGTTTTGTTTATTGCTTGTTTTAGGGCCCCACATATGAGGGCCATAGAGGAGCCAATATAAATTAGGTTTAATTAAGACAGCATTAACGGACAAGAGTGGCTGTAAAATGCTTAGTAAAACTGTTACAACCACTTGTAGGAACGTTATGATGTCCCAGGCCAGTGATCAATACAATCAACTCCATGATTCTTAATCTTGGGTGTATTTCAGATTTAATAAGTCACTTGCATGGTTCTTGTCAAGGATCAATCAGTCTCTTAGCACTGGCACATCTAATTCCGAATCCCCAAATTTAAATGTTCTTATATCCTACAAGGCTGACACAATAACATCCAACACCAAATCAGCACCATAAAATTAGACCACCTGCCTATTTAACTCTCCCCCTCAGTTCCCAGCCCAAAAGGTTAAAAATCACATTACCGACATTCCAACCCAACAAGTACACTAACAATTCAATAAGGTATTAAAAACTATTTAATTATGTCAATCTAACCAACCTACTAATACTTTCTCACACCTCAGGCATCCACAAATGATAACAATAGATTAAACAATAAGACCCAACTAACCAGCTTTCCTACACCACTTAATAATACATTAAATTTCAAATTGTATTTGCAATAGAAAAATAATCTAGAAAACTTGTACAGTGAGAAAATCTGAAAATCTTGAAAAGGGAAAGACGACCAGAATTAGAGGTAGTTCTTAAAACCGTAATGCCTGGGGGCAGATCCTGCAGACAATATGAAGACCTTTAACCCTCGACCAAGAAAACTTATACGACGAAGCGGATAGTGAGTGAGGGAGTGAGAGTAAAGGATTGTCAAAAATGTGTTTATTATCATTATGAATTGACAGACCAATTTCAATATTCAGAGTTTCAATAGAGTGAAACCAATGAAATGAATGAAAAAGCATTGTGATAAATACCTTAAGCAAGACAGTTGAGTGCGATGAAATACATCTTTCTGCAAGATAAATGTATCTGTCACAGCAAACATCATTAGTGTTCACACCATACAGCTCACACAATAGTGGGAGATAGTCGATGTAAGTCACTGTGCTAATCGTCCAATTCAGTTTGCTAAGTATATGCATCTCCATTCGACACAAGTCATTTGCAGTCCACAGATGTGAAGGAAAGCTTGCAAGTTGACTTGGAGTGGGTATCACCTGTTGAAAACATTCAAAATTATTTGTGAAGACACTAATCAGGTACATTATTGTAAAAATCTCAATTTAGCCATAGTTTGTTTGTTTTTTTAATGAGGCACGTGTGATGGAATGAGAAACATAGTTATGATTTTATTAGTATGGAGACAGTCATTGAGTTCAAAAGGTGACAAATTTGAGAATGTCTCATATACTTATATACAAGACTATAAAATATATTACCTACTTTTGTTTTCCAAACCTATAACAGGTACTTTATAGCCCTCTTGCTTAAAGACTGATAAAAAGGAGAGTAACAAAGACAGGATTACAATGAGTGTTAACCATGGAGACATAAAAATTAAAAAATGAAAGAGTAAGGAAGGTGGAAGCAAATCATACCTCTTCTTCTTCTTTAATCTTGCAGGCCAACAGATAGCAAGCAGCACAGACAATTGTCATGTGCTTTTCTGAGATCTGAAAATTATTGAAAGTTTCAACTTATCCATGAGACAGCGCTCAAATTTTTTTAATCAAATTATCTTAGAATACACTGGACATTTTTTTAAGTTAAACATGCTCATAACTTTTAAGTTAAAAATATGTATTTCTCAAGTTATGTGGGTAAAATATTTTCTAAATAATAATGAAATCTTAAAGAACATAACCCAACAATGACAGGACAGCCTGATTTTTTAAAACAAGACAAATTTTCTCAGAAATTTTTGTAACAAAATAAGGTGAGCTTTTCTTTATTCAACAGATTCTTTATTCAACAATTTCTTCTCAATCATTGTGTGAGAAAAGAAAAATCACTTTGATGGATTGTGTAAAAGGTAATGAGATGGCAGTGAATTGTGAATTAGGGATTCCGCTCCTTACCTTCACTTTCCATAAAAACACATCCAGAATGCCAAGTGCAGTTGCAAAAGTATCAGGTTTAGTGTCAAAGACAACATGTGAGCTTTTGATGTAATGAACACAGGCATTGCGCATGCTCACATACTGCTCCAACTCATCCGTAGTCTGTCAAAAATTGCAACATTATATTTATAAACTCAAGTCACATTTATCAGTCATATCATATATCATATCTTTCTTTCTTTATCTTTACTTTTAGTACCTTTCGGTGTAAGGTTTAATTGCTATGCACAAACTTTCACCACACATCCCTATCTGGGCTCTTCCTTTTTGCATCTACAAGTTTACAACCTTTCTTTTCCTTTTCCACTATGTCTGAGATTACTTCTTGTCACAATTTCTAAGAATTTCTTTGGTCTACCTTTTGGCAACTTTCCCTGCTGTTTACAATGTAAAATTTGTTTTGGGAACCTGTTATTTTCCATCCTGTCACCATGGCCAAGCCACCGAAGTTGGTTGTTCTCTATTTTAAATGCAAGGCTTTCTGTTTTAACTTTCTAATTCTCCGGTTTCTTATCTTAGCTCTCTTTGTTTTGCATATTGATCGTCGTTGAAATTTCAATTATTGGCAAATAAATAATTCGAAAAAAGATTTATTGACATTTATTCCAATCCCATGACTCATTTGCAAACTCAGAAGCATAGAAACAGAAAATTTTTCACTTTAATTTTCTACATTTTTTTTTTATTGCTGGGATTGTTTCTGATGTGAAAACTGTCTACCTCCTTTGAGCATGTTTTGGAAAAAAGATGGACACTGTGCACTCTACAAATGAATTATGGTTATCATTATCAAAATACTCTGTGCATCTTGATATTTTCCATTAGATCCTTATTGTAATACGCATTCAGCATACATTGGAAATGCACAATATAAGTGGTGTGTATTATTATTATTGTTATCATTATATTCCTAAATATTCTGTGTGGACGCTTCAACCTGAGCAAATGGCTCGACACTGACATGTCACTCATGTTTGGAAATAATTTAACTGGCATCATTTTTTGTTTTATAAATTACATGCGTGAACACAAGGTATCTGAACAGTGAAAAAAAAAAACCCTAACAGGTTTACCAGTTGTAATGTGATTTGTAACTGTCAGGCCTTATAAAACACTGAATACAATTCTACTCAATCACTAATTTAATGAGGCCTAGACTTGGAAATTTTGCTTGAATGCACATCCTTGAATTGTGTCCCTATTTCTGGAAACATGAAAATCTGATTGCTATAAAATTAAGAATCTTATTATAAATTAATCAAATTTTCAAACTCTAATGAATTAGTATTGTCAAAACTGGAAAAAGGCAACATACCAGATCTCTCAAATTTTGAGCACTGAAATGTGCATTCTGTTTCGTAAATGTGAGCTGTAACCTTGTGTAAGTTGTTTGAAAGGTTGAAGAAACCTGGAAAAAAGAGCATAATTATCGCTGCAAGACTTCTGTATTATGTATTCAATACAAAAAGGGCTTAGTAGTGATAGAGAGAGTGGTTAAATTTAAGATAGTAATGCTCATCATAGAATAACATGGCAAGATAGAATTTTAGAAGAAGCTCTGAAATTTTAACTGCTTTTAACTTTCTTTTCAAAACCACAGGAGCAAAGAACAAAAAGACTAAAGCTTCAAACAAAAATACAGACATGGAATTCTTTTCTGCTTTTCTGTACCAGTCACAATCTGCCTTGCTGACCCCAAAACACTGATTTAACTACTAAATAATTCTGTAACGCCCTCAGATTGAAAGTCTGAAATCCCAACCAAGATAGCCCTCCTATCAAACAAAAACGAAGGGCAAAGGTTGCATAATATTATGAATATCTCATTAAAAAGACTTCTAAAATCTACAGACAAAATAACTCTGCAAAGCATCAGTGAAAAAATAATTATTTGGCAAATAAAATATTTCAGCAAGGGCTTAAAAAGACAACAGACAATCAACATCCAACAAGACAGAGAATCTTTGTAGTATCTATGCCCCTATCACTAACGTCTCTATAAAAATGACGACTTTTCGAAGATTAAAAAGAAGATAAAAGCTAGCGCAATTTACTGAAGACGCTAATGAAAATAAAGATACATTACCATTTTTTCACTTTAAAACAGGCACACCATCGATGTAATAAATCTTTGCCTTCAAACTGAAACGACAGCCGATCTCAGTTAGAGTAGAGTTCACTCCATTGTTTAGATGGCAACAATCAAAATACAAGTGACTTCCTCATTCTCCAGAGACGACTTTAGCAAAGAAATTCTATGATACGAGTGAACTGCGGGTGAAAATGCGCTTTCTCGTGCAAAGAATAGTAATCAAAGAAAATATTCAGCACATTTTTGTACATGAAATTATTTTATACAATGACAAAAGAATAAAAAACAACTGTGATCCCAGGCGCAAAGTCAGCCGATTTGAATCCCCAGGAGTTGTTGTTGTTGTAGCTGGCTAAGAATAGAAATTCTATTTATAACTTCCTTGGTCCGTTTTGAAATCAGCTGGTGCTGGGCGCAATAAAGATGTGCGAGTAGTTGTGTTATGAAACCTTTCTGACATCGCAGTTATTCTCCCCCCCTCTCTCTCTCTCTCTCTCTCTCTCTCTCTTTTCAGATTTCCAATGAATATTGAGTTTTATAACTCCTCTCTCTCTCTCTCTCTCTCTCTCTCATCAGATTTCCAATGAATATTGAGTTTTATAACTCCTCTCTCTCTCTCTCTCTCTCTCTCTCTCTCTCTCTCTCTCTCTCTCTCTCTCTCTATCTATCTATCTCTCTCT
>JBCIKM010312003.1:0-11533 GCA_039654465.1 Melibe viridis | reverse complement strand
CACAACAAATCAACAAAACAGAAGAAATTAAGAGAACAAAAAGAAAGCAAAGAAAAAAGGGTACCAAAAAACAAACAAAACAAAACACCCCCCCCCCCAAAAAAAAAAAACAACAACAAAAAACAAAAACGAAAACAAAAAAAACAAAACAAAAAAACAACCAAAAAACAAAACAAAAAACAAACAACAGCAGCAACAAAACAAAAACAAAACAAGCAAACCCATAACCCTCCAAAGTATCTCTCACAAATATAAGAATAATATGCGATGCAGCCCCTATTTTTCTTGTTCAAAAAAAGCATATTGATCCCAAAAGACAGAGGACTGTCTTTCTCCCTTTGTATCCTGCTACAGAAGTGACTTACTTCTTGTCATAAAACCCAGATAACATTGCTTTTCTCTCTTTAACCAACTTTACTTTAATTTGCAGTCCAAAGAAACAAATTCAACAAATCTAATACAACAAAAACAACAACAGAAACAACAAAATAGTACAAATAAACTCAATAAAAAAAAGGAAATAAGACAAAGAAGCAAATCAAAGCATTAACGTCTATGAACTTACCTTATTATGGCAATGTAACTAGTTTTACTTCAATCGGCTTGCGGTGAATATCGAAGTTACATCAATATTAGACCTATGAAAGGAACTTGTCCCAAAGTCTGTTCTTCCCATGCACCGGTTACAGGGTTTTGTACACATATCCACAGACAAGATTGCACCAACGAAAGTAACTCTCGACGTCAGTCCAAAACGACGTCACTTCTAAAAATAGCAACTGACCCTTCTCGCACTCGAAGCCGTCGAAGTACGCTACGATATCACTGTTTGCTGCAATAATCTTTGGTTGGGGAATTCTTGGAAACAACTTCTCTTTTCTTTTATAAACAATGAAGAAATTAAAGCGAGACACTTTCCTTGAATAGAAATGGAAAATTTTTTGTATTGCATGCTGTGGTGACATAAAAGTCTTGTCATCATATTGCCATCTACATTCAAAGCAAGCTGAAAAGCAAAGATTGACGATTTATGAAAAAAAAAAAAAAAAAAAAAAATGAATAAAAATTAATAACAGAAATATTACACGACACGGTGATACGGTGTCGCATAAGGTACCTAACCACTTCTGTAAAAAAAAGAAAAAAATTAGTTAAAAAAAAAAAAATAACAACATAAATACACCGCTGGAGCGTGAACACACTTCCGGTTTGATGTATACTTTCGATTCCAGGCCCTTTACCCTCTTCATGCTCGTCGCCGTTTTATTGAGTCTACGACCTACATTGACATGTGTATTTTACGAATGCTTTCATAACATGTTATATCAAATATAAATAAGTGATGCATAACAATTCTATGCATAAATAAGTGATGCCTCCTTCATCAAAAGTTTTAGCCACCGTTACATTGAAATGGTAAGTAAGGTTTAGATACTGTTCCCTATGTTTGCACAAGGCCTCATTAGCGGCACCCGTTTCCGATGGTAGACAAATTCATCTTAAGGAATAATTTTTAACTTGCATGAGACAGAGAGTGAAAATATATTAATATTTAATTGTTTGCTTGCAAAATATAACTTGAAATATCGTTTTGAAGCTTTTGAAATTGGAGTGGTCATTCATACAATTACAACTGTACCTACTTATAAAACTGAACTTTGTAGACTAACTTCTCAATTCATACAGTTTGCATTTTTTTTGTAACTTCTAAATTCATACAGTCTGCATTTCTGTGTAATTGCAAGAATAAATGATAAAGAAAAGAAGTTGATCCAGTCAAATTTTTACCAAATAAAAAAGTGATACGACATCAATTGCTATCTTAGTCAACTCATTCATAGGAGGAAAATTATGTGGGATTATATATATGTACTGTATCGCTCTCAAGTCAATGCCACAGTAACCAAAGCATTAATAGTGTTTTGGCATTTTCAAACATAGTGATAGGAGTTTGATCCCATGTAGGCTCCAAGATTTTTTTTTCTTCTTTTCCTAACATATCCGATTTTCAAATGCATCCTGCAATCTTATTAAAAAAAAAAATGCTTTGCATTCCTTATTTTGTTTGTAAAAAGGGACCTTTGCTAGTGACAGATAAACCATAGGCCACCTCGGAAAGTATCCCTAATTTTGTTTGGGCTGTCATTTGCATAGCACGCACACTACAGCTTAAAGCGGCTTTGTCTTTTCTTTCACTTCAACTGTCTTTCAACTAGAGAAATAGGGCGCTTAGAATTAAATTAAATATTAAATGGGCCGCACTTCAACTACACACAATCTTTTCCTTTCCAAATCAAACATTGTCTTGGATTAATTCCACAAACTTCCTATATTTCTGTCATCTGACTCAGTAAATAATAATGAGTTCCTGGTAACTAATAATTTGACCTTTCCGAGTAAGGCTTATATTTTTTTACCTTAAGGCAGACTTCTGCCTTTATTATTGCTGCTTTCTGCTTCTGTGGTAGTTGTTTCCGCCTTTTGATCAGTTTTCATGCCCCTAGATCCCTCTAGAGGGCTTCCTAACTTTGGTGATCGGATCTAGTATCTTTGGCACTCTGTTTAATAATAATAATAATGTTTATTTATTTAAACAGTGCTAAACAATCCACAAAATTTGCTCTGAAGCGCTTTACAAAACAAGCAGCCCAATACCATCCATCCAACTTCATACATTTCATTAAGAGCATTGCACATTAAATGAAACCATATAAATGCAATAATGATAAGAGGAATAATAATAATAATGATAATGAATGGCAACAATACCTGACACCAGCAATCATAACAACAATAATAGAATTTTTTTTTTTCTATTTTAGATGGTGTAAAAGGGCTTGTTTATCATTCTTAAGTGTTTAGAGAAACTTTGATTTAACTCATTGCCTGCCAAGGCATTTCCGGGCTCTGCGCCAGAGGCATTCACACTGTGAGAAAAACGTAAATGTACTACCGAGAAAAGTACTGCTGGCATTTTGATTGAAATTGCAATAGTATCATATTACATATCAAATGAAAGAGCAGAGAGTATAGAATAAGTGCATGTAAAAATATTAGCTGTTGAGGTGAGACAACTGCTTTAAAACTTGAAAAAAATGACAGAAAAAAATTGAAACCAGACTAACGTGAAACCAAAATTTAAATTTACCTCAATTTTACTGCTTGAAAATTCAACTACATACACTAATCTCTGATAGTCCAACGTGTCAGAATGTTTTAGAATAAAAAAAATTTACAGCATAAAAATTCATGGGTTTTGAGCAAAGTTACATTCATTTGAAAGAAACGTAAACACTTCATTCTATATATCTTATGAGAGAGACAAAAAACCGGAAAAAATACAAAAATCCAGCCCAAAATGAACTCTCACACCTCAGAATATAAAAAACAAGTCTTCTTTTACTTTCGTTTCCTTTATACAGCAACTAAAAAATGGTATTTGTAAATAAATGAAACAAAAACTTCAGAGACCGATATCGACGATACATCAGGGATTGGCAGGCAACGGTTGTGGGATATCGACGATGTATCGTTGGTCGGCAGAGAAAGAGTTAACCAGCTTTTCTCATTTTCTTTAAAAAGGTAGGTATTATAACAAGAAATATTTTTTGATTGTGACAACTGGAAGGTCTGTCCAGAAGGGTATAATTGGAAAACCCTGGCATCAGCTGAAATACAGCGCTGCTGTATGGTCGTGCCATAAGAGTCAAACACGCATT
Source organism: Melibe viridis (assembly GCA_039654465.1). Taxonomy (NCBI): domain Eukaryota; kingdom Metazoa; phylum Mollusca; class Gastropoda; order Nudibranchia; family Dendronotidae; genus Melibe; species Melibe viridis. The sequence continues at coordinate 7,814 of JBCIKM010312003.1, read as the reverse complement.
CTTCTGCATCATGAGAGTCTTCACGCCCTACTAGTGACTGAGCAGCCAAGCCATGATATAATATATATGCGTATGTTTAATCTCCATTTTGCAGGCTTGTCTTACCAGGAAATTGTCAGTATTACCACCATGTCTGTATTGGCACAGAGCTCAAATTTTGGTGACGGCATCCAGGCAGCTCTCTATGGATGTGAAGCATTCTACAAATTCTTTTCAGCCTGATCAGTTTTGTTATGAAAAGATTCTATCAGGTAATTTGTTTTGTGAAACAATGTAATTGTTTGATTTTAATATTCTTCACACAATAAAATTCGCTGAGTACTAAGAATTGTTTTGGTTTTCTTAAAATTAATTATTTCTTGTTTTTAATTTGTAGGGAAATTATTTTTGTGTTTGTATGGAATTGCACTTTATGAAAGTTATGCAGACTTAACGAGTGGTCTGTCCACTGGGGAATTGAGGTTGGAGGCGTCCCTGGTACCTCTTCTACTTCTGTTTCTTTTCTTTTATACAGAAGCTTTTTGTCTTACTTTTTCCCCTATTCCTTTCTGTCCGGAGTCCATTTTTTGTTGTTATCCTTATTATTTGTCATTGTAAATCATCTCTCTGTGGTGTCGATATGTGCTTTGAGAGATAACTAATTCTATCATCTTACTTTCCTCTTGGCTCCTCTATGACCCTCGTGTGTCGTGGAGCCCTAAAACCTTCAATAAACAAATAAACAAACAAGTAGACTTAGCGATCATTCTTGGATTGAAAGATGTCTTACAAAATGTGGAAAAGAACCCCCTTTCTACTGTTAAGATCTGATCTTGATGCAGATCTGTAGAATTTCTAAGTTTGTATCATTTGTTTTGAATTAATCTGTCCAGAGATTCTTCATTGAAAGTTTCAAAAAAGAGAACCAGTTCGTGTCCTAACCCACGGTCAATCATTTTAGACACTTTCTGGTCATCGAAGACCGAGGATCTTGTGAAAGGAGAAAACTAAATTTCTGTTGCTCTTTTTTTTCAAAGGCAAGTTCTATCCCTGATGTAATAATTACTTTATTTAACTACTTTCAACTTTTTTTTATTTTATATTGGTTACAGATCATAACAAATCAAGAGTTCAGAACATGCTACACACTGTAAAACCAGCCAGGACGTTGAAGCATGTGCAATTACATCCTGAACACGGTTCTGCTGCTGTGCTGGTGCCTTTGTGTACGGTCAATCAGGAACCATCACTCTTGTTCACTTTGAGATCAAAGAAACTGGCAAAATACAGGGGTCAAGTCAGGTGACTGATATAACCTCTAAACTTTGTACTTTTCTTTAAAACTTATCATCTACTTTTTCATCCACTGATCATCTTGTGTGACTTGAGATAATTTTTCTATCCTTTAAGTGATGTTTTCAAAAGGAAGTAAAATCACACAATTCAAATTATTTTAATAATTTTCTCTTTTGACTCCGGCAATTGTTCATATCCAAACTGAAACAGGCTGACTTTCATGAGGAATTAATTTAAGTCACTCTATTTCGTTTTGAAGTGCAAAGCGCAAGAGGCTGCCTAAGAATAGGCAGACCTCACCAAGGTTTCATTTTCAATATCAAACTCTTAATTACATAGTTATTCAATCACAAAAGGCATGAACTTTTATATTGTTGAAAAATGATTCGACAGAGGGATTGCACCATTTATGTTTTTGCCAGGTGTTTTAAATCATAACATTGTGACTACATGCCTGTTTTGTTTGCTTTTGTTTGACATTGTACATAATGGCATTTTTCAAAATGTTACTGTTTTTGTTTTTTTTTATAATTAGATTTCATCATTTCATTCTTAAATGGTCAAAATGCACACAAATCTTACTATCAGCCATGAAAAAGGTCAATCTTTACAAAGGGTAAGCCTCAGACAATTTATTTTATGGTATTGCATTGTTAGAACAGTCAACCTGAATAGATTAAATTATGTTTATTTCACCTAATATATTGCTTCCAAACTGTTTCTTTGTTCGCTTTTTCCAGTTTCCCAGGGGGTAATGTGGATGCATCTGACCCGGATGTAAGGTTCACGGCTTTGAGAGAAACGGAGGAAGAATTGGGAATTTGTCCAACCATATTTGATGTGTGGGGTCAAATGAATGCATTACCTGCCTCAGTAAGTTTGTGAAAGTTTTTAAGGTTGTTTTTGACTGTTTTTTTTTTATCATGGAAATCTTTATATTCGATCTGTTTTATTTGTGTGATGACTTAAGACAACCCAGGGAAGGCATGTTATTATAATAATAATAATAATAATAATAATAATGCACATTTATAACGCGCAAAAACTATTCCCACCTTGGCAGCAGGCAAGATAGATGTTTCATAGCTTGAGCCTTATTAAATGCAAAATAATAAAAGAACTAAGAGCTAACTTCCAACAATGCTCTTGGGGTCTTGAAGTTTGTGTGTGTCTGTGTGTTTTTGTGTATGGGTGTGGGGGGAGGGGAGGGGAGGGGGAGGGTTCAGTCTATCAGAGCACACAGCACACTTCCCAACTGCTGTAAGATACTGCAGCATGTTTGCTCTTTTGCCTACTTGTGGTTTGACTTGAGAGTTTAAGAGCACCTCTTGCCGATGAATAGACACTCCATTCCATGATCGCCGGATGCCTGTAGACAGCGCTAAGAACATGCCCCCCCCCCCCCTCCAAAAAAAACCAAATCATCATACTAATAGGCCTATTATTGCCTTCTCCAGAGATAACGGGTAAATTAAAGATATCATGATAGGCAAGAAGATAGGTAGCAAAATAGCACACATATAACAGAGGAAAAGGAAAGTATATAGGTAGACCACAGAAAGGGTTGACTGTATCTGGTACCTACTCCTTTATCCTAAATTAATGTCTCCTACGTCTTCTTCTCTTTTCAATGAACAGACACACTCAACGTTGGCAATTTTTTCCAGTGGTAGGGATTAATCTTGAATTTTTTTCACGGACAGCGGCCATGTGGCCCACTTTACAATTTCCAACTGCCGAGAGTTGTTTTACATGTGCATCATGCACCTCTAAGCTCTAATAGTCCATCTCTGATTGGACATGGTGGTCCATCCTCACTAGTTTAGACTGGGGAGAGGCTTCCCACCCAAGAAAAAACACGTCATACTGCATTCTTCATGGGACTCAAACCTGTGACCTTCATATTCAGAGGTGAATAATGCATCTCTTTGTAACTGGGGAGGGGCAATAATCGAAAAAGTTTTTGCCATTGGTTGAACTCAAATATAGTACTTTTTTTTTTTTTTTTGAGAGGTAAACACCCCTCCTCTTGATCACAGAGCTAATCAGTTCAACTTTGAGATCTGGCATAAAAAAATAACCGAATCTTATCCAAAGAAAAAAATATTTTGTGTAAAAGATTATCACACTAGCCAAAAAGAAGAGAATAAAAGCTTTAAAATCATAAATTGTCCTTTTCCATAGCTTAAGTAGTTTCTGAATTATGACTTTTTGAAAAACCCAGCAAGTTGCCAAAAATTGATGCACGTCTTTTTACTAATGAAAAGACTTTTTTTTTTAATTTTAAAGGTAGGTTTTTATAACGATACAGCAGTAATTGCTATTGTCTATCATGTGCACCACTTGTACTCCTTGCAAATGGTTGGGTTTTTTTCTTCTTTTTTTTTTTTTATGAGAAAAAAAGAAAAGTAGTTGTGACTAGTCAAATTTGCTCTATTGTTTTGTTACTCCTTTGTTATTTTGTAAACTGCTCATATTTTGAGATTTGGAGCCAATAAAGTCGCTCTTTATTTGAAAAGAACAATTTTGAAAAAATAATTGTGTTCATTGGTTTGTTTTCTGAAAGTAATTATGTTTACAAGGGTCAGTGTATTATTTTGTTGTTGATTTGACAAGTTAATGAAATAGAGATTTTGTGGACAAGCTGTTATGCGGGATGACAAAATGATTTGAAAATTCATAACTTTATTTGTGTCGTACAAGAATAAAACTAGTATCATTTTACTCAGAATAAAGAGCACCATCAGCCTATTTGATTTGTATTAGTAGACAATTTATTTAGAAATTTTTTTTTAGGTACCTACTAAATGTCTGAAGTTTCCCTTCTTTTTCATATTGTGTTGCTGTCTTCACTGAACACAGTCCATTCCCTTCCATGACTTATCTAGTCATCCACTGCTTTCTGTTCACTATCATGATTGACAAAATTTATATCAATGAAAATAAGGGAATCCTTCCAGGGAAATTTGTGTACAGAAGCTCCTAAAAAAAATACATAATTTTTAAGATATACAGATATAAACCAGGAGATAGCAAGAATTATTAATTTGAAATCATCAGTATTAATGTATAGACTAAAAGAAAAGATAGCTTTGTTCTTGCATTATTTCCATCGCGTACTAATTTTTTTCTTCTTTTCAAACTATCAACAAAAAAAAAAGAACAAAGACTAGGGCTCAAAATGCATGAAATTTGAACAAAAGGTAAACCATAAAGATTCAAGATTTGTTTTGTTGCACACACACTACGTAATTCATAAGTCATTATGGCCAGTGTATTACTGCTTTGTTTTAATAAATAAGTCAATGGAGCCAAGCTTTTAAAAATGTTTTGATATATGTTTATTAGTCAAAAGTGTCAGTCTTTTTAACCGTTTTCCTATTCCTTTTCATCAGTCAGGACAAGGGAAGATGGTTTACCCAATCCTGGCCAGAACTGGTGAAATTGACATAAACAGGCTCAAGTTGAATCATGACGAAGTGGATAAAGTCTTCACTGTTACCTTACGGCATTTGTGTGACCCAGACAATGTTCGGTCTACAAGGTTCCGCTCAAAGCATAGCTACACCATTCCTGTATACATCGGCCTGGAGCACCGAGTCTGGGGGTTCACGGCCATTGTCACCCATATGCTTCTAACCATGTTAGTGCCTGACTTGTACAAGTTCAAACTCAAGCACCAGCATTCCTACAGGGGTAGCTAATGATAAGTCCCACATAGATTGTTTGAGGATAAGTCTGTTTGTGCTAATACCAGGGGAGGGTGGGGGTGTAAAAAAAAGTCTTTTTGGTTGCTGGTTGTTTCCAGTTCCAACTCATACACACTAATATCAATAATTAATGTTTTGTTTCTCTTCTCTGAAGTTACTCTTTAAAAATTAAAAGAGTGTTTTTCAAGGTGGGGGGGGGGGGGGGTAAAATGTCTGATCAACTCCACTTTACATTTAGTGTAAAACAAGAAGGATCAAATGGTGCAGATTTGATTTAAATTCCTCGAAAAATAGAAATTCAACCAGGGTGATCGCGAAAACAATATTTTTGATCAGTTTTTCAATTAGATTTATCTGGTGATTGGGCTCGCATGCAAAATTGGGAAAATTAAAGATGACGACCTTTAATAAGAAAAGAAGCACTCATCCAAGTTGATAACTCCTACTGTCTAAGCCCTTTACAATACCAGATAAAAAAAATGTATATGTGGTTCCTATGACAGTAGGGATTTTTGGGACAGAGACACAGTTGCCCATAACCAGTCACAGTGGGACGTCCAAACTTCACATCCTTCTCAGATAGGATGAGGTTAGTTAGGCAAAGTGTCTGACCGCAGGGCAAAACGCCAATTACCGTAGCAAGAGATGGAAGAGGGAATCCGTCTGCTAGTGTTTACCTGGCAAAGAGAGGTCACTGTAGTAATTTATAAGGCCAAAACTTCCACAATATGGACTGAGCAGCATTTGAGCCGATTCAAAAAATAGCTGAGAATGCAAATGAGCAAACTGGTAGGTTTAGTGTCAACCCTCTTAGCCTTATGATCCCTGTGCAATGCTGCACTTCTCCCTATGTTTATAATGCACACCATGATTTTGATCACGCAAAAATATTTGAATCTCGGACTAAGAGGATTTATGGTCAATATGAAATTAATACATAGAGTGAGGGCATTTAAGTCTTTCTGGAAAATATTCATCCAAAATCATAGTATAGCCTTCTGGCCTTCTCTTGCAGCTTGATTAAGAAATTGAGGGAATGAAAATGGATTGGACTGAAAGTGCTTGTCTATGTTGATCTAAGTTGATTTATATATATATATATATATATATATATACTCGATTACATTGTTATGACGAGAGCAATATAAAATAGCAAAGGTTTATTTTTTTGCCATTTTGTTTCTATGTACATTTGTATCATAGTATTTAAAGCAAGAGTCCGCTTCCGACTATCATGTTTTAAATTTGTCTATTTTTTTATTATGATTGTCTACAAAGTGGTTTTTGATACAGTACTCACAGGATATAAGCATGGTCTAGGGAGAAGGCTAAAACCTTGCTTAAATCCGAGCGTGCTTACATAAGGAGGTACAATCATACACACCCAATGTGTGTAAATCTATTCATGTGTTACTTCCGAACTGTGTAACCATTTTTTTAATACGTTTTTAATTTTATTTTATCAACATTAATATTTCCTTCCAAAAAAATCTGCAATGGATGATTGGGTCTTTGTAGACCGTGCCAATCGATGTCTGAGATGTTAGGCCTTTCAGCTCCATAAAAATTTGAATCGTGCTTAAACTTTGTGCAAGATCTTTTTTGCTTGGTGGTTGAAGTGGTTCATCTTCCTACTCGTCAATATCGGGCCTCTTTTGTTTATTTTGTAAGACCGTTGTTACAATACCATGGTCCGACAAAACACAAGTTATTGGTTGTCGTTTTACCAGTGAGGTTAAATGTGTGCATCACAGTCACAGACGACGTACGGATGATGCAATGAAAGGTCACGCGGCACACGCCAGTTGTCATAAAGTGGCACCGTTACAGCTGAGAGGAGCTGGGGGAGGGTGGTAATGTGGTATAGTGAGGAGCGGGACAAGAGCGTGTAGACAGCAGACGGCTGGATTGGATTGCTTAAGTTCTCAGATTTAGATGCTCTGTTTTTTGGGGTTTTTTATTCAAATAATTTTTTAACGATTTGTTTTATCATGCATGCTTAAATACGTACTTTGCATGCTGAAATTAGCACTTATTATATAGTAAAAATTCGGTAACACCGGCCTTAGCCGTGCTTTATTGCGTACCATGCTTTAATTCGGTGTGCTTATATCCCGTGAGTACTGTACTAAGTTTAAGTGGATATAAAAAAAAAAAAAAGAGAGAGAGAGAGAGAGATGGGGGAGAGGGAGAGAATGGGGGTGTGTGTGTGTGTAAGGGGGGGGGGGGGGGGGGACAAACAGCTGACAAACTTTTCCCCCCCTACCCCCCCCCCCCCCCCCCCCCTCCCCCCCCCCCCCCCCCCCCACACAGATGAACAAATGTTCTACCAATGCACCTTTCCTACTATTTGAAAATAATCACATTGTTTTCATCCAATGTCAGATCTGTTGGGAGAGAATTTTACATTTTGCTGGGCTCTGCTCCACGTTTTATCATGTTTATTCTCTCTAGTCACAATTATACCACAAAATTCATGCACATGATACAGGTAAATATGTTGAATCTAGCTGATCACAAATTTACACTGAGTTCAAATGAAGAAGATATTAATAGATTGGAATTTTAGACGGGGCCATGGACCACCTTCCATGGACAGTGATATTGAACCCCTCCTACTTTCACCTTCAGTGAATTTGCCACCAAAAAACCGCCAAACATTCATAGCTTTCCTGACATTTTCTCTATTGTTTATGAATGCCATATTCATTCTATTAGTAACCCTGGGGGCGTGACAATGATGGAGGATGGGGGGGGGGGGGGGGAGGCTTCCAATGGGAACTTAAAAACAAAACTTCTGATGGTCGTCTCAGTCTCTCTTTCCTCTTC
>JBCIKM010311892.1:5000-11534 GCA_039654465.1 Melibe viridis | reverse complement strand
TGTGTGTGTGTGTGTGAGAGAGAGAGAGAGAGAGAGAGAGAGAGAGAGAGAGACAGACAGACAGACAGACAGACAGAGGGGGTGGGAGAGAGAGCGTTGTATGTAGCGTTTGGGGCACACAGGAGAAGCCAACAGCAAGGCAGAGTTCACTAGAGCAGCCCTACCCAGTATTAGGGGCTGTTCAAATGTTATAACCTTATACCTAGGAAGGGGGCGAGGGGTCTTTGGCTCTTGTAAGGGGAGGGGGGGGGGGGCTTTGCCAAATGTAATATTACACTTTTATTTTGAGATGAAAAACCAGATAGTCAATTTACCGACAAGTATTGTCATTTTACAAACAAGTGCAAGATCTGCAAAGTCTGTTCTATAATTTAACATCAAATAAAAACAGAAAAAACAGTTTCTTCTTTAGATTTTTAGCTTTTAATAGCTTTAAATTGCACAGTGCAATAATGAACGTTGGCACCAGTGCAAACTCATTGACAGCTCCGTCCTCAAGAAAGGATGCCTGCAATGTTGACGACAAAATGAATGAATTGACTTGGGGAGGGTGCAAGGCTGGTTCCGCAGATTCTGATCAGGGCGTACTTTGGGTGCGTTTTCTCCTGGCTACTGACAAAAAATATGTTTAAAAAAAAAGGTGAGAACCCGAAGAAGCGTAATTCGCAGCAGGAAAAGTGTTCCGTTGAGATCTAGCTATGAACAAAAAATGAAACTTAAAGAACGGGCAATTTTTCTGGGACAAGTTTGAACTTTTTAAACCCGATATTTACGGAGGTATAACCAATTTGGAAAGAAAAAAAAACCCGGGCAAAATTATCCATACAGGGGAACGCTTAATTGTGACAAAAATCAAAACAGCCAACATTCCCACTGACTGAGGACTGCACTAATGAGGGATAAAACCGTTTTCAAACTGTGAAAGATTGAATAATTGAAATTCACACCAATTACGAACGCTGATTGTGTTGTTGAAGAGATGCTCTTCGTGGTCGCCGTCCACTCGGCGATGCCCTGGCTGGTCTGGAGAGGACACGGCAAGAACACTGCAATTATTGGCGTCGATGGATGGAGTCCGGGCAATTCCACCGATTGATTCGCGTTTTGCGGAGTTCATTCCACACTCGCTCAAGCTGCTTTTTGTACTTGTAAAGAGTTAAGAAAAATATGATAGGGAAAGAATGCACTTTGTACTGGAAACTAATCTGATAAAAGTGAGAGAGAAAAAAAATGAAGGGAATTGAGGAGGAAAAAAACCCAACTTTTTCGGACAAAACACAGCGAGCATAACGAATTAAATAATGTTTTAAACAAAAAAAAATAAAAAATAAAAAACGGGCATATCAATGTTAAGAGGTTTCATTATATTACAACCACATGGGTTCAAATCCCTCAGGGTGTGAAATCTTGTTGTCATTTAGAACGCCCGATAACTATTTTCGTGATGGTTTTCGAACCTGGCAGTTATGATCAAAGCATGGGAGTGCAGCGTATCTAGCAGACTAACCTTAAATCCCTGCGGGGTTCTATTGAATATTTAATCAAATAATAAACTCGTGCGCATGCGTACATCGTGCCATACCTCATCGCAGCCATCACGAAAGCTTTCTTGGAAATGTGAATGTCCTCGAGCCGTTTCCAGGAAGAGACCCGTGGAGCGCCACCTGGTTGCCGCAGGGAGGGGAGTTTGGACTCCTGGAGGCTGGAGGAGCGCTCGGTGGAGATCTTCTCTCTGGAGGCACTCCTTATGATCCTGGGCGTGTCTTTCCCCGGTGGACTCCCAGCTTTGTTTCCCGCCATGTTGTTTGTGTCCCCAACTATGAATAGGATAGCTTTAGCACTGAGCTCGAATCGATTTGGGCTGTAAGTTTCTCCCAAACCAATTCAACGCCACTTGATCAGTTCCGGCAATTGTAAATGATTAGGCATCCAAAGTCAAACACACGAGCAAGAAAAACCTGCCGCCATGACAGGCTATGCACAGCAGGGAGAGGCTGATAATGTGTTGTGCAAAATTTGTTGTTGTCATGGTTTTCACTCTTTCTCCGGCGTTCGTTTCATGATTTTATGGAGGTAAAGAAGTCACGAGTTCCATAAAGAGAAGGCGAAATTAATTCCACTTAAACACACAAACAAACTATGGCAAAGAAAATACTTGCAAGAGCTGCGAGTAGATGACTCTTTGATTGGCAACAGTTTTACTCGTCTACTAGAAGACCAGGCCTTTAAATACTTATTATAGATTTTTAGATCACATTGCCACACATGATAATAAAACCTTGATCATCTGCCATGTCAACGACAGATGAATTGAAATCCAACGGAAAGGAGAGAAAATCCTAAGCACCAGAAGTCTTGTCAGAAAAGGGCCTTAAAGTGAAGCTCTCATTCACGTCTTGTATTGGAGACAAATGCGAGGAAATTCGTCCGTGAATGCTTAATATAAAAAATGGTTTGATTTATCACTGTATCCTGCAGCCGATTTGTATGAGTTCCATGTGGGAACGAAGGCTCTAGGAACATAAACACGACCACTGGGCATAATAAACCTTCTGACTTCTTTCCCCATGTTCTGCTGTGGTCAGGACTGAATGAATAAATGCCCAGCGTAGCTAGAAATTGTCACATTGGCGGGTAAACTACCAACGGGTAGAAATTATATCTGATCTGACAGAGTTTTATGCCAGCACAACAAAAGGGCCATTGTGTGTTGAGTCATTTATCCTCATAATGGGGCGACACACGGGAAGACAGACAGACAGCACGTCTACTCGTTACGCGGAAGGCTGGTTGGAAAATGCGGAATTCAATATTGAATCGGGGGATTACCCAGACACGTCCAGGGAGGGGATCTATCGGCACAGAACAATTAACGTGGGATCTCGGCAAGCAGTTTAGGGCCTCTTGATTAATCTGCCTGCATTTTTGCAATAGAGTATCTGTGTCATACAGTAGCAATTCTGAAGTCTATTGACAGCCCAAACGAGCAGATAGCCATATCAATTTTACGGTGACACTCTGAATGATTTTTTTCTTTATCGTCCATTTTGTTGCCATGTGCAAGACAATGCACCCAGTAAAACCTGTCTTCCTTCACTTATTGCAGTGGGTATTTAGATTTCCACAGGAAAGTTTCTGGACGTTTGGAATATTTTTCTTCAACTGCGGGCAATACCGGCGCCATCGCGTTGTGTCCTTTGAGTAAGGCACTTTACCACACTTACCTGATCCAATCAGAGACGGATGTAAATCTCGGAGGTCCCCCTGGTTGAAGACAACGTTATCTCTCTCTCTCTCTCTCTCTCTCTCTCTCTCTCTCTCTCTCTCTCTCTATCTATCTATCTATCTATCTATCTCACTCCATCTCTTCTGTCTTGGTTGTGATTGAGCTTCGACAGAAATGGATGAATATTTAACCAGTTTTAATGGTAATCTCTATTTGTGAAGTGTTGGACACACCCTCTCCGTATGAGTGAATTTGTTTGTGAAGGGCCTTGTAACACCAAAGTAGGTACTTTTACGGTATACGTTGTATATTTTGTATTTGTTTTTCTGTGTTTTCCGCCACTTTGACACAGGGGTGTCACAAATGGTTCCTTTTTATTTTTTTGTATTTTTTTTAATATGTATTTTTGGGTGGGAAAGGTGTATCATTTTGGAAAGAACTACCTTTTTGGGAGGAGATACCTTTTTGGAAGGAGGTACCTTTTAGGAAGCAGGTACCTTTTTGGAAGGAGACATCTTTTATGGAAGGAGGTACCTTTTTTGATGAAGGTACATTTTTTTTATATAAGAATGTACCTTTTTGGAAGGAAGTACCTTTTGGGAAGGAAATACTTTTTTGAAGGGAGATACCTTTTTACAAGGAGGTACCTTTTATTTTTAAGGACGAACATTTTTTTCAAGAACCTCTTTTTTGGGGAAAGAGTTACTTTTCTTGGAGAAAGGAAGTTCCTTTTTTTGGAAGGAGATACCTGCTTGGGAGAAGAAAATAATAACCCTCAACGAAAGATGGTCACCACCCACAACAGGATTATGGTCCCGGAGGGGAAAAACCCTTTAAATCTCCAATGATTCAAAAACTACCCGCTCCTTGTAGTTTTCTACCGACCCTGCAGTTACTTGCATACCAAAAATGCTACAATGCCAAGAAAAGCAGCGGTTCAAAAGCAGAAAATAAAGGGAAAGTGAATTAAACAGTACGGATAATAAGACGGAGAACAATTATTTATTTATCATTGTATTATTATTATAAATATTATTATTTTTACTATTATTATAATTATCATAATTATTGTTGTTGTTATTATTATTATATTATTATTATTATTATTATTATTATTATTATTATTATTATTGTTATTAATAATAATAATAATATTATTATTATTATTATTATTATTATTATTATTATTTATTACTTACCACAACTTTTTAATACGAAGTCCATGTATCCATAGACATTTGACAGCACTATCGAGAAGAAAAGGGTGAAGAATCCGCAGTAAAACATGTTGGCTGGTTCACGTTTCAATAAACTCTAAACTCCTACTGCAACTAACACAAAGTTTGAAGCTGTCAAAATGCTCTGACTATCTCAGTTGTCTACTATAATATTAATAGAATATCGATTTACAAAGTTATTCGATATAGCTGTCGTTGCCAACAATGTTAATTTGAGAAATGTTGGCCACCGATTTTCCTATTCGGTAATTCTATACGTGGAGTAACTGAGGTGTAATGTTACTGAACACCAATTACGGCCCGTCTTTCGTCCGACGTCCAGAAATGGTATCTGCAGTATCAATTTCCTCCAAGTTATTACATGCACAGTGAGCAAAGCATTAAGAATGGAACGGCTTTTAAATAGTCCCTTAAAGTAGACTCAACTTTCACCCGATTGTCACTCCTATTATGGGATCCATAAAGAACGAGAGAAAAAATGTCCCTGACAATGCAAAAATATAAAGTAGTTGTAGACTGTAGACTTTTTTGATTGGTCTGAAAAAAATTGAAACCAAAAAAAAAAAAAAATTCTTTGAATGAAATGTCCGGCCTTATCGAGAAAACGCGTGCGTTAATTACACCTGTTAGTTCCTGACTTTGCAAGAATGTTCACTGTTGTCTTCTTGTATGTATGTTTAGAATATCTGTGTTTGTGTGTATAAGATTATTTCTTAAGTAAACACGTCTCTCTTTTCAAAGTGTAGGATCGTTTCTTTATCAGTTAAATTGCTAGTTGACGACTTTTTTTTTTTTTTTTTTATCATTTTACGGGCAATGGAAAGTGTTATGAATTTTAGGCTATCATTTTAAACTGTGTTTGTTTATTAGTGACCATGATCTAAGGATTATTCAAGAATCGTGATTCCTCTTCCTTCTTTTTGATTTTTGTTTGTGTGTTTGTTTGTTTGTTTTTGTTTACAGTTCCTGGGTTTGTTGTTGTTGTTGTTGTTGTTTTTGTTTGTTTGTTTTACTTCAAAGCAAATGAAGACAAACTTATCTTATCGTCCCAATTGACAAAATATCTTTACACATCTCACTTTCAGCTGAAGTAAAACGTGGCAAAAGAGCACATAACCAAAAAATGCAGACACACAAACAAACATTTTTAATAACAATAAAACCATAATGGAGACGAATTAAATAACAAAGAGTCAAAAATTGAAAATTAAGGACTTCGTCAGTACAATTGTCAATATTCTGGCTTACTTATCAGTAAGTTGTAAAAACATGAGCTTAAGGTATTTCATGAATTCAATTGTAATTATCATTCCAGTATTTATGTGAAAAGAGTAATTGTATGAATACGGTGCTCCCCGCCATTACTTGTGCGTTTCATTCCAGTATTTATAAATCGCGCAATGTTTTTATTCCCGACTCAGGTGACCAATGGAACCAAGTTATTCTTTGTGTGTGGGGGTGGGGTTGGGGTGGGATTGTGTGTGTGTGTATGTGTGTGTGTGTGTGTGTGTGTGTGTGTGTGTGTGTGTGTGTGTGTGTGTGTGTGTTGTGCTTGTGCGTCTTAAGTGGGCATATGAAAATAATATTCAGACAATAAATATTGTGAAAAGTTGGTATATAATAGCAAATCAAGGAATGGTAATTGTATGTGGAGTGTTATTTGGGTGGGGGGGGGGGTCAAAAAGCGATTAATATTACCGAGTAATACCGCTTGTATTTCTCATCATGCCATGCAAGATTAGGCACAGTCGACCGATCCTCTGCCTGTCTTCATTTTTTGTGATCCAGAGTTTTTCCCAGCTCCTTGGAGCTGGGTCTCAACACTGCTTTGGCGTTGAAGGGATGGAGGGATATGGATAATAAAACAAAACAAAGATGCTATTTGTCTACAGGGAGGTATAGTCCTGGCACTATTCGTCCATATTGACGGGTAGATTTTGATGAATAGACTGACAAAAAGTAAAAGTAAAATATATTTGATTGTAAGCAAAATAAATTTTTGCTTGTTTTAGGCCTTAAGTGTTTGGGTGATGATCGATTAAAGAATGGATAACGTTGTTGTATTTCCAT